>VFFE01009164.1:2725061-2890913 GCA_008921705.1 Burhinus oedicnemus | reverse complement strand
AGCCTGTAAAAAAAAAAAAAAAAAACCAAAACAAAAAAAAAACAAAAGGAGGAATCTTGTATGACAGGGAGAAAACCCTGAAAAAAAAACCAGTCCACATTTTGAGAAGTTGAACCTGCAGCAAAAGGAAGGAGGCTTAGCGGAAATAAAGGAAGCAGACAGAGAGCTCTCTCAGGGTTAAACCCACACAGTATCGGAGCAGGGAAGCTGCCTGATGTATGCACTAGAGGAAGGACAGAGTTCAGGTTTCACTGAGGTCTTGGTTTGCCAGCATCTACAGCCCTGCACTGTTCCGTGGTGCAAATCATTAGTAATGCCAACAGGATTAAATAGACACCATGAAGCAGGCATTGTTCTTGACCATAAGTCCAGACTCTCCTGCAGAGCTCAGCACTCAGAGCCTGCTGAGGATGCAGGCAAAAGCAGGTGAACCTCTTCAAATGCTGCTTTTAAAAATAAGCATCAGCAGGTGTACCACAGTAGTCCTCATTTCTGCCTTTCAAGATCCTTTGTACACAAAGATTTCTTACCAGGATAAGCTGATGTTGGTAATGTGAATTTCACCAGCAAATCTATAATCATACTTTGATTTTTCATCTTTCTATGGCCGTATACCTGCCACCAGCTGCAATGTCTCTGTCAGCACCAAACTGTGTCGAACTGTCCTACGCTCCCTCTGAGTTTGCTCCCAAGCCAAATCCCCCGTGTCGGTTATAAGTTATCAGCTGCAGATCTCAAAAGCAAGTGTACCTTACACCTGTGAGTGGTTAAAAACTTCCTATGGAAGCACTTGTCCTTGAAGATGAAGAATAGTCATAGAAAACATTCATTTCATTCTAAGTAGTGATGTTTTGCTAGAAAAATGTATATACATATGTGTGTGCATGTGTTTTCAAAGTTTCTAAACATTTACAATGTTTTGGTTCTTTTTTGTTTCTAATCAATAACCCAGAAAAAGGCAGTGAACCTTCCTTGGGAAAGTCCTTCCCCAGAACAACAGCTCTACTGATGAGGAGTTCCCAGCCATAGCAGATCCCTCACTGCCCAGCAGAGGAAGCCGAGGCAGGGAGAGGACAAGCAAAGGGCGAAACGCAGGAGCTGCAGTCTATGGCCAACACCACCTTGGCACCTCAGTCCCCAAGCCATGCTTGCTGTCTAGCAAGACCTTGCCTGTGAGGGCCATGCACTGGTCCGGATGTGCTGACCTCCACTGGTTGCCCCACCAACCTCCATATTCAGCCACTTTGATGTGAACCACTGCCCACCTCTCTGCTATAAACCTCAAACAAGTCTCTGCTTTTGGCCTCCCCATTACACAGGTGGAGAGAGACCCCGTTACACTCTGCTGGGAATGGCTCATGGCTGAGTTTCTCAATGTTGCAACACCTTTCTCTCTCTTTCATTAATTTCTAATCTACCGCTTCCCCCCCCCAACCCATATAGCTCTGGATGGGGAAACATCTGCAGATAAAGAAGGGATTTACTCTTGTCTTTTAAAAGACAACCCCTCATTCATTTTCTCTTTCGGTTGTTATTGTTGTCATTAAATGAGACGGATGCCACATATTTATGTTTTCTGATCCAAAGCACGCTGGGGACAATGGAATAACTTCCATTCATTCCTGTGCATGCTGGACAAATGGCAATGCCTACAAACTTCATCTCCTTATACACTCCTTAATTTACACCATTTATTTTTCCAAATCACTGAGCTAGTCCATGCAAAAAAGTGAACAATATACAATGCACCAGGGTTTCTATATTTTCCCTTTGGGCATCTTTATCTAGAATTTAAAAGCCATTATTAAGTAATGCTTTCACTTTATTTTATGTTTTAAAATAATGAAGCCTAATAAAATTGATTTCTAAAGCCATTCAGTTTTAAACATAATAAATCAAGCTGTAGAGAGATACTGTGTGTGCATGTCTATGTATGCCAAGTGCAACTAAAAATAATACCTTGATGTTTTACACTATTATAAAATGGGGGTTTATATTTTTTTTAATGCCAGCTTGATTAATTGGTCCCCTAACTGAAAATTCAGGCTGCTACTGTGACAAAATGTTTTGTGGGTTGACTGGGCGATGTATTATTAAAAAAGAGCTGAGTAATTGACTCTATTGGGAGTCTTATATCAGGCATTGGGGTCCAAACTAAGCCATGATGACTTGGTGTTAGAAATGAACCAAATGCTAGGGGGTAAATTCATACCTGGCGCAATCCCCTACACAGTCCGCTGGAGTTACTGCAGGAAGGGGTTTTACTTATGCCTTATGTTTTCACTTGCACAGTGCAAAGGTTAAGGCTGTCAGGCCAGGCTGTTTGAAAGCTTAATGATTAAGTATTATCACTGTTTGCAGAGTCATTCTTCAAATGTTTTCAACATAAAACAGTTTATTAAATGTCTGGCAGACTTTCACTGAGAAATGCCAAGATGTGATTTCTCCCCTCCCTCACTGTTGTTTTAATACTTAGCACCTCTGCAAGCAGGGGGAGAGAAAGAGAAGAAAAACTCTAAAATAAATAAAGTCTGATACTCCAAACACAGCTACTCAAAACTCCAGGAGGGATCCAGGCCCCATCAGAGGTTTGTACTGGGAAGGGCTGTGTGGACCAGGGAGTCATCAGTTGGTGCCACCAGCCTGCAAAAGAGACGCACAGATCCCACACAACATATCCTCCCTCCGGGCTCTTTCTGGTAACCACCCATGAGCTCTCCAGTGGGGCATTGTTCCTTTGCATTACATTTCTTGGCATTTCCCTGATTTATTTCAAATTTGAGGACAGCTCTGGCCTGTGTGATGCACTGCCTGGTTCATCACCTTGGGCTGAGGGCACTTAAGGAGCCAGCCTTGCCTCCACCGTGCAGTGGGACTGCTGCACTCTATACATGGCATTGCCGGAAAGGCTTTTACAATGATTTCTCAGCCTCTGAAATGCCAGCAACCTGAACACCAGTTGATTCTGGCCCATTGTTAGATAAAGAAAACACCTCTTGTTCCCCAGCAACAAACGATGATTTAAACTTTTTAAAACTTGTGAAAGAGAATGGAGATGCCTCTGTATCCTTAAATAATTCCCAGGAGAAGGGGAGTCCAAAGGAAAGAACACCGTAATGGAGAAAAGTGGAAAGAAATAAAAGAGACCCTGGGGAAACCTGAAATCTATTTTACAGATGTTGTTTTATTGTGTTGGAAAAGTGTTTCTCCTAAAAAAGAAAATTAAGTATATCACAGAGATATGAAAAGTTTATAACTGCAATAGTGTAAGGAACCTGGGCCAAAAACCGCGCCTAAGCTAAGGCATTACTCCCAGCCTTGGGGGTAATGGGAGGGGAAAAAAGAAAATGGGAGATTTTGGATACCTTCTGCATGCTGCAGAGTGCAAGAACCTGCTCAGTGTCTCCTGCGTGGAGGGGAGGGCTGTTAGTGGGCGATTCCCACCGTGCTGAGACAGCAGCAATGCTGAGGGCAGGCAAGCAGCGGTCGGCAGCCAGGCACAGCAAAGCAGGTAGCAGATACGGTACCCTCAGCTGAGGGTCAACACCATAAAAAACAATGACACGAGGCAGAGATTGGCTTTCTGTATCTGCAGCCCCACCACTGTGTCCATGTGCTTCATCTGGTGCCTCTACTTCTCAGTATAAAAATGTTGACACAGAAGTGCAAATAGCTCTTCCTCTCAAAGAGAAGAGGCCTTTCCCTGGACAAGGGGTGCAGAATGGCCACTCTTTTTGGCTCTTTTCTGTTTTTTTCATTTGTGATGTCTTTGATTACATGAAGACACAAAATCCTGCGCTGACACCTAGATCACCAGAGGACGGCTAACATTCGACATGTCGCTGCTCACTGCAAACTGGCACCAAATGTTGGTGAAGTGGAGGCTTTCTACTAGTACAGTTACAGGAATTTGATCAGACTTTTAGCATTCAAACAGCATACGAACAAGCATTCTTCCTTTCTTAATGTGGAGTACAAGATAACATTATGGTTTTTCAGTATATAGGTCCTCCAATGACTTCGTCAGGACCCTTCAGCAACCAGGGCAAAGTGAGAGCCCCAGGGATTCAAATATTTATTTTTTCTTCAAAAAAAATTAGTTTGGAAACTAGAAAAAAGCTTTTAGACACAGGACAGAAGCAGTAATGAACAACATACATTTCCAGATGTGTTGTGTAGTTTCCTCTTCTGTACAGGGTACTGTGCAGCAGCTAGAGCCATGCTTTGGCATAAGTTTTCTTTAAAGAGGGCTAATTCTGTAGATTAAGCCTCAAATCACAAAACTTTACACGACAGCTTGCTGCATAAGATAAAACAACTTTACTGTGGCCAGTAAATAGACAAAAATTCTTCCAGGCTAACCTTCCTTATCATTTTCTATCACCAAGACTAAAGTGAAATGCTGGATGTTACACAGAGAAGAGGTCATTGTTATGTTCATTGAGAACACAGAGAATTGGACCCATTTTAGTAACTTTGTTGGGTTTGTCTGAGACAGATTAAAGAAAACAGTGATTTCTTATCCAAAAGACTATGCTTGTTAAAGGAGAGATGCTTCATCTTTTCTCAGAAGCATGCATCATTAGGGAAATATCATCTTCCTCCATTAGCATAAATTACTATTCAGCAAACATATGCTACTGTTACTTGTGCTGGAAAAGAAGAAAGCATCTACTGCCTTCAATGGCTAACAAGTTAAAAGGATAAGGAAAATGAATTAGCTTTGTAGCCACTCTTTCAGTTATATCCTGAAAGCATAGATATCTATGTTGGATTTACAAAAAGAAAGAGAAATTCAATTTAAAAGGATTATTTAATAATTCTACCAATGCCCAAGCAGGAAGAAATAACAAATAAAGTAGAATATTTGATTACTTGTCTAGCCTGCACCATGCCAGCTAGAATATTTTTACCATGCCTAGTCCCTGGGGGCAAAATTTATTGACAGACATTGATGTAAGTCAAGAATAAGTCTGAGAGGCCCATGGACTTTCTCCTTTTAACATGAGTGTAAGTAAGAGCAGACTCCCAGCCTGCATACCTGGATAGCATCGTCTGATGGAGTTACAGCTGCAACCACTGGAATTGTAATATGTCAGGGCATTGTCCATGTCCTCCTCTGCACATGGGTGGGAGAAGACAAACCACACAGAAGGGCGTCTCTGTAATGGGGACATCTGCGGGGATGATCACAGTGCAGTCTGAGTCACCATCAGTAATGCTGAAAGCCAAGAAAAAACAGCTTTTTCTACAGGTAGAGAGAGGAAGAGGGAGCGCATAGCAGCTCCCTTTCCTTACAATGGGTCCCACGCATGCAACTTACCTTGAACAGGCAGATTTTTCACAAAAATGTTCCTCAGATTGCAGAAAAGATGGTAATGATGTTATCTCCCTTGTCTGTGGGTTAAACCTTTGAGGGAAAGAAGCTATCTAGGAAGGTTTATTTAAGAAATTAAGGTGGGGGGAAAGTTCACTCAACTGACAGAGCCAAAACCCAAAAGTATTGCTAATATTGCCATTTGGAAAGGCACTTCAGTGCCTAGATCCCAAGAAGTTATGCATGCACTGCTTGTGAAATCCTGGGTTTATGTGGTTGTCGGACTCTTGTTATCTAAGCAGCATCCAGCCATCGTTTACTAACAACTTTACTCTCAGACAGCGCAAGGTACATGAAAACTTATTGGTGTATCTCCCATTCTGCCTTCAAAATATGCAAATATACAATATGCAAATACAAAATAAGCATTCATATGTATATATACGAATAATTGTGAGTAGCAAGCACAGATGTTTGACTTACAAATTTATAGGTTGTTATTATTATCTCATGTGAAATGAACATAATTCAGAACTGGAACAGAGTCCAATCCTCATCCCAAATATGAGAGTTTACATTTGGAGTCACTCTTATGTACACCAAGGGAGTCAAGATCAGAGTCTGATCTTCCCATAGCATGGAGGAGTGAAAAATGAGATGCAAATCTTAGCTCGTTTCACTGCTGCATGGATGCAAATGCCACATACTATGTTATGTGAAGTAAAAGTGCTCAGACATCGTCCTGCCTTATCAGACCCCTGTACAAACACTGGATTTATGAGCTGCACATCAAGTCCCATGATTTATGCTGCTTTCTCCACTCAGGTTTGCTGCCTTCCCCCAGGGATCCTATCTGTGTCCATAGGCACTTTCTAGGATTTCTATGCACTACCCAAACAAAATGCCCTTTCATGAGGCCAAATACATCACATCAAGAAAGCAACTGTATTTCTTTCATAACGGTTTAAGCTCCATCAGCTACATGAGGCTCAGTAGCTGATTTCTGGAAAATAGTTAGCCCTGTGTGTACCAGAGTGATAAATTAATACAGAAATGTTCTTTTAATTTAGAACTGCCCACGTTTCTGTCACTGGCCATAGGGCACCCTGACAGGCACACAAGGCCCCTCTGTTTGTGTCACCATCCTTAATGCAAAGTAGGTAAACTCTGATGCAGGCTCTTTTCCAGTAATGTAGCAGCTTTTTCCTTTTATTTCATTCCTGAAGTGGCATTTTGATGTGCTCAAAACGTGTTCAGTGCAAGTCCAGGAGAAAAAATTCAAGGAAATACCAACTCCCACAGTTTCTTCTGGTTTTCATGCAATAGCACACTCTAAATGGACCTAGGAATTAATCAGCATTTGCAGGAGAACTGCACCTCACTTGAGTTTCCTTAGACAGAAAAGAAATAGCTAGCAGAGAAAAGAGCCTCTGTCATATTTTGACCCACCACTATATGTAAGCAGGGTTTTACTGGCATGTGTGCTACAGCTCAGGGCTTGTCGCGACAAGACATCTGCGAAGTCAGCATTATCATGTTGATAGCCAGTACTCTGCTGCTTTGAAATAGTATGTGGGTTACATGGGATGTCCATGCCATATCCAAAGATGGAGGAAACTCAGAAAAAAAGATGTGCAGCAAAAAACTGATAAGGATAAAGAAGGCTTTTCTGTCTCTAAGCACTGACACACCTTTTTGTTGAAAGGGAGAAAAATAAATACATTTCTTTTAAAAAATAATCATCTGTCTGGGCACTAGCCCAGTTTTCCAGTCTCTTATATTTATAGCTTGACTTACAAGCTATTTGTGTCTTTTTCATTACAAATACCCTAGCTGCTGGGGGCCAAAACCTTGACTAATAAAAACAACAATGGTGATAAAAAGTTAACAATGTGATTATTTTATTTGTAGATTGCATCCCTATTCCCCACCACTTGTTCATTCTGGGCAGCATCCAGAATTGCACTCAGGGACCTAAAATGTAGCTTAGGAAGAGTTTAAGCACCTATATTGAGAAGAACAATCCAAACCCAAATCTCTGAAAGGCTTTAGTCACTTTAGCAGCCTTTGTTTTCTGATTAAAATATTCTTAAGCTATTTATTCAAGGTGAAAGAAGGGCCTAGAGATCATGTCTTTCTGTCTTCATGGCCTGAGTGCTCTAACTGATAGTCATAACAAAAAGGTGAGTAGAGGAGAAAGGACCAGAGGTCTTTCAACAGAAAATACGGATCCTGTCAGCTGCACTGAGATATTTAATTTCAGTGCCTGCCTAAATTTCAGACAATTTCAGACCCTGAACCCTTATTTCATGTAGAGACAGAATGGTAGCCCTCAATTATGAGCTACTTCTGGATAAGAAAGATATTTTTTTCCTTTCCATGGGCTCAGATGTTCCCTCACCCACTCCCAGTAAATGTCTCAGCAATAGAAACGTGGGGGTCACTCAGCCTTCCATGGTTTTTTTTTTTTTTCAGGTGTTACAGCACTAAATAGCACAAATATAGCACAAATGCCTATGTCTCTTGTTTGGATACAGTGCCTACAGTGCTTTTTTTTTTTTTTTCCAGACTGTTAGGTGAGAAATACAGATAACATCTCTTCTCAGGCACAGGCATACTGCTTATTCTTAGTAATACAATAATTTACACAATAACGTCATGAGAGAAAGAGGAAGAGGAGCTAGTGTGTTTTGCTTGTTGCACTTCTGCTGCAGAGGGAAAGTAAAGTAGGCAACAGAATTTGCCTTTAATACATGGTCACCACCCATGAAGGCAAAGCAAGCTGTTCTGTAAGTAGCTGCTTATGCAGGTACATATGCACAGTATCATGTTCATCACACAATGCCCACATTAGGTAAGTTTGGTGTGTTTTTCCCATTTTACAGCTGTGGTACAATGCAAAGTCCTTGGGCTAGTGTATGAACCCTGTATCTCCAAAATGATTTTTTCTCCCCATTGCCCATGGAGAGAGTCTGGACAATTAGTCCAGGTATGGATTCAGCATTGCAGACGTGAGGGTTAATGAGATGAATCCTGCCCATCATGCCTTCGAAATACTTGGTATTTAGCTGCAGCAGAAAGCGATGTGTAACTTAACTACCCTTCATTGGACATCTTGAGTTAAGAAGTCTGTCCTCTTTCCAAGCAGTGCAGGACAAAATCTCTGGGCCAGCTCCTTCCCACTTTGCTGCCAGGGGAGTCCACAGTCATTTGCACCAGCTGAAGTAGTTTGCACCAGCACAACTACCAGCGTTTGCTGCAGGGAGATAGTTTACAGGAGAAAAAGCTCTCCTGCAGCAGTAGAAATGCCTGCAGTAAAAGAGACCTACGAAGGCAAGATCCAACTCTGCTGCAGAAATCCCAAACAGGTACAAGTCAGGCCTGCACTGGGTTGAACTGTAACACATAAATAAGCTTTTCCTTCTCTGACAGACAGAAAGCTTTTGTTCTAGTCCAGCAAGAAGGACAAGGAATTCCCATCATTGTTTCATGCTTTCCTCCCCCTCACCTCTTTTTTCTTTTTAAGTTCATTTTTCAAAAAGTAATTTTGAAATGTTCTGGGAAATGCAGGGGGTAGCGGTGCTAATCTATCATCCTCTCCTGATAACATTTAATTAAAAACCACAGCTATTAGTCATCTGCTACCCCACCACCAGGACTGACCTGACAATATCTTAACACACTGGTGAAAGAAAAATTGAGAAGATTCTTTTTCATTTTATTTTATCGTAGCAGCAGGGGAGCACAAGCATATAATTTAAGAGAGGGCAAAGACAGCTTCTTCTGCCAGTTTCTCAGGAGGTTAATCCAGGGTTTTTTAACAGGAGGGGTTTTTTTCTGCTCTTGTAGCCAATGTGGTTGTTTGGTTTTGGGTTTTTTTTAAAAAAAAAGCAGGAACAGCTACCATGGAAGAAAGCTCTTGTGTGACCAAAGCTATCATCCTCCCAACAGAACTTCTGTAACTTGCATTTTCAGCCTCTGCAAGATTTAGACTTTCCCCTCAATGGAATGGGAAGCCAGGAAAAATCAGGTTTAATTGTAATAGAGAATATTTCACAGACCCCAATAGATGAGTTGGCCATGGGCTGATGAGATCTGGGCTCAGCTTAGCCCATCTGCATTACAGGAACGGGGAAGACTAGACCTCTGGCAATCCACATTTAAGTGGGAGTCTGAAGTTACGTGTGAGCTGTGAAACTGCACTAAAACTCAAACCACCATGTCTTGTGTTTGTAGTCACTATTTCCATTTACTTTCTTGTTATCCTTTGTCCTGAAAAACTACTGGAAATTCATGCACAGGTAGAAGTTTATAGCTAAGGTTCAAATGCTCAAAGGCATGTTAGATGTCTAATTTGCATTGCATACAATGGGAAGATGCTTTTGTTAAACCAGAGCCAAATGGCTAATGATGGAAACAGCTGAATCCTTCAAGACAGACCCATTGGTCCCCTCTTTGTAATATTTGATGGGGTGCTAGGGCTTGCTGTTTATGTCACCTAGCCTGGTATGTGGGTCTAGTTTGAGACTGCTATAAAAAGAAGCTATAGTTTTACTTTGCTCACATAATTGCCAAATCAACCCAGCACTCAGCTTTCAAGAAGAAGCCAAACCAGTCAGCAAAGTGTGGCCACAACCATGTGTCCCCTGGAAGACTATCACTGCAATAGCTAAAATGAGAATGTGTAGCTACCTACCATTATTTTTATTATGACTCAAACTTGGGTTCAGGCTATTCACAGCCATTATGGGACTAGCTTGTAACCTATCATTATGAACATATTTCACAGCCTGCACTTTCTGCAGCATTCAAGCCTTACAGAAACACATGATAAAAGATCCTGACAGTGACAGTGCTCTTGTTCACATCCTTAGTCTTCACAAACAGCAAAGACCCTTGTTTCCAACACACTGTGTAAGCGTATTGGGCTGGAGTCCAAAGCTCACCTTACTTTCTCAAATTATCAGGGTAGTTTCATGAGCAGCAGAACTTGGTTTCTGGTGTTTAGTCATCATTTGACCAGTGAATCCAAAAAAATGTGAGTTCTGACTAATGTGCCTCTGGCGTTTGGAGCAATCCCAGCCTTTCCTTCTCTCTCAGGTGAGGATTCCCTGGTGTGCAATAGAATTGTATTTGTGCTACCAGCTTCTCCTCTGATGGCAAGATGATGAGGTTTCTCTCTCTCTTTCTTCTCTACAGAAACATCCTTTTGTATGAAATTTCTAAGAACTTGGTATCTTCAAGACCTTACAACCCTGTCAGCTTTGGCTGAAACAGGCAGAAGGATTCAAAAATTATTGATGAAAAGGGAGTTAAAGAGGGCCAGTAAAACCAGACAAGATAAATATTTTAAAAATCATCAGAGGAGGGGATCGTGGTGCCATTATGGTGTTTCCCAGAGAGCCAGGAATGGTCATCTTTGTTTTGTACCTCTTTTTTTACCAAGTTTGAAATCACAGCAACGGACAGTTAACTAGTGAGAGCCACCAACCTACAAACCAACAAATACCCTTCTTCCCTCTACTGATGCTGCTGAGAAAGACAAGATTACAGCAAGAGCAGACTTCCCAAAGCCAGCTGGGACTCAAACACAGACCTTCACAACACTGAACTTTGGCAGCTTGTGCATTTCCACAGACTGAGAGTTTCTGCAGCTCATGCCCACCTGCATGCTGCTGTAGCCACATTGCTGTCAGCGCTTGAGCTATGATATGTAAAGCTACCTCAGGTATTTGTCCCTGAGCTGCAGTCACACCTTTGGCTCCAGTGTGGACACACCTGAAAAGGCTTTTGAAGCCTGAGGCTCTTGTGGGCTGTTGCAGGTTCAGCCCACAGTTTGAGGAACGCAGAGCAGCAGCGCAGATGAAAGGCAACTTCTACACCTCAAGCACATCACCAACAGGGCCTCAGCTTGGCTTTGTACCATTTAGAAGTCCAAGCTCTTATGAAAACATTCCTCCTGTGGCCCTAAGTTTTTGTGTAGATGCAAAATGCTAAGATTTGCATGTATAAATCAGTTTTCTGTGTGGAAAAAACATAATTACACACCCAATATTTGCAATTTGTGGTCCTCAGTTGCAAGTGTATCAAATCTTTCCAGACCTAGCAGAGGCATGAAGTGAAGGCTTAAAACTCACAGGTCTCCTATTATGGGCACAGTTTTGCCAACACTGTGGTTTTCAGAGATACTTCATTATTATTTAACTAACTCCAAGTTTTAAATGTGAAAAAGGTGAAGCGATGCTCTATGTTTATTTCTTTTCTTCATTTGTCGGAGTATGTGGTTTGGTTAAGAAAGTAGCTATAATGAGATGAGACCACAGCCCACTGGTTAAAAAGCTAAGAATAATCATGTTAATGTTTTATTCATGTGGGAATGTTAATTAAGATGCAGCTGTAATTACAGTACCATCATCATCTAGTGGCCTGGAAGTGCAAATGTTCTTCCTGACATATGGAATAATAGAAACCAGCTTGGTACAAACACTGCTAACCAATACCTGGACAAACACTCAGCTACACACATCTCCTGGCCCCCGGGGTGCTCTTCCAAAAGGCATCAGTCACTGTCACTCACACAAACTGTTGAAGACAAAGCTGCATTTTGCATCTCCAGGCTTAAAAAAGTTCACACAGCATCCCAGGATCGAAAACAAATAAACAGGCAGCTAACCTCAAAGTCCTCACTGACACCAGAACAAATGTTGGGAGCAAAAGTCAGATGTTGGGGAGGTTTCTTTATGTCCACCTTTGCTTGGAGAGCTTGTGGTGCTGATAAAGGTGCTGGGCAGCAGAAGCTGTGCTTTCATGGCTGTACGGGGCGCCCTGGGGCCAGACCTCACTGGCACATGATACTCATCTGAACTGAACAGCAGTGCTGATACTCAGCTACAGCTGGTGTAACCTCTCCTCCCTTGAGAACAGCTCTGGGCAGCGCAACAGGCAGGAGCTGCTCGGCATTGTTCTTCTCACTGGTTGCCTTTTCATAAATAGCAAGAAAGCAAGGAGCAGAAAATGAACTATTATTTACATTAAATTTTACGTTAACCTACAATGTTTCTGTGGATGCTCTTCTGCTTTCCTGAAGACCTGGCTTAAACAGAGCCTGAAATCTAGAAAGGTGTGTGTGAAGAAGTACATACCTAGCTTAAAAATCTCTGTACAACTTCCTTTTGTCACAGGTGCTATAAAAAACACTGGTGATGCTCAGCTTTTTGGAAAGCTTATTTTGCTATCCACCATTCTGACCAAAGCTTTTTCATCTCTACACATCCACTGCCTTTGTCTTACAACACACAGATCATAACATTTCATGTAGAGATTGTCTTTTTACTCCATGTCCATGACTGGGATACCATCCTTCAGTGAAAGTTATGCATAGTATTTCAGGAGGGAACATCCAATGTTTTGACTTTGTCCGTCACAAAAGGTAGGAGCCAGGCAGAGAGTTCAGGTTTACACTGGAACAGCTTTCAAGGTCACAGCTCAAGGGCTGGTTGAGACCCATCTGTAACAAAAGCACTTGCAGCTCACATTGGCTGGAAAAACGCATTTTCATTCTGCTAGACATGTCAACATATCTAAATTAGATTGTGTTATGGAATGGAAACAGTAATCAAAATACTAAAAAAAAAAAAAAAAAAGTAATAGTCCCAACACAAAAAGTCAGCTCAGAAGCATAAAAACAAAAAAAAAAAGAAAAGCCCTAAATACAACAAAAGGTTGTTTTCAAATTTCTGAAATCAAAAACAGTATCTTGTGGCAAATGGTACGCCCAAACCAAACTTCTGTTTTAAATGCCACAATTCAGAAAACCTGAACATGTTATTTGATACAGAGTTCCCTGAAGAAAAACATGTATGCTCACAACACTCGCTAGTGTTTTCACCACAACGTATCAGCACGGCACTGCCATGTGGTCCAGTAGGAATATTTGGATGAAAGATGTTTCAGCCAATTTAACAGCGTACGAGGGAAGGACTCCTCTGTACATCAGCTGTTTCATTAGTATTTGCTGATCACCTGCTGTGCCTTGGGACTTTGTTCTTTGGGTGGACAGGAAAACCACAGTGATTCAGTTGTCACTGCAAATTTCTTGCCTAATGGTTGCAGTGTTTAATTGTCTTAATTTCTCAGTAGTAGAGGGCCAACAGTTAGTGCAACCAGTTAAAGGAAACAATTAGTATAACACTTGTCAATCACAAGGTGTGTCAAATGTTAACTATGGCTCCTGCCATAACATGCAAAGAGCTACTTACCAGCTGTCCAGAAAGCCTGTACCTGTTTCCACAACCAGATCTCTCGAGCTCAGAGTCTCTCTCCTAAAAACTGCTGGTACTAAGGTGAGGGGAGCAGCTCTGGCCTTTACTGCAATAGAAATAAGAACAATGAAGAGTCCCTGAAACAGGTGAGAAAATGATACAACAGGATGGTGGTTTGGGGGGACCTTCTATGGGAAGACAAAAGTTTTGGCTGGTTTCCTTACACATGTGTTCAATAACTCATAATTAGCAGGTAACCTTTTTTGCATGCAACAGGGAACTCCTAAATGTGTCTCTGGCTGTTTGGTTAGATGTAGGATGTAGCCCTTCCTTCCACACTTCCACAACACGCTGAGATGTTCACTTCATGTAGACTGAGATGTTCACTCAGATGTTCCAGTTGGTGGCTGGTCACAACTGATGTTCCCCAGGGCTCAGTATTGGGGCTGGTTCTGTTTAATACCTTTATCAACAACTTGGACAAAGGGATCAAGTGCACCTTCAAGTAAGTTTGCAGATGACGTCAAGTTAGGTGGGAGTGTCAACCTGCTTGAGAATAGGATGGCTCTACAGAGGGATCTGGACAGGCTAGATTGATGGGCTGAAGCCAATGGTAAGAGGTTCAACAAGGTCAAATGCTGGGTCCTGCAGTTGGGTCACAACAACCCCATGAGGCACTACAGGCTTGGGGAAGAGTGGCTGGAAAGCTGCCTGGCAGAAAAGGACCTGGGTGCGTTGGTCAACAGCCAGCTGAATATGAGCCAGCAGTGTGCCCAGGTGGCCAAGAAGGCCAACAGCATCCTGGCATGTATCAGGAATAGTGTGGTGAGCCAAACTAGGGAAGCGATTGTCTCCCTGTACTTGGCACTGGTGAGGCTCCACCTTGAATATCACGTTCAATTTTGGGCCCCTCACTACAAGACACTGAGATTCTGGAGTGAGTCTAGAGAGGGGCAATGAAGCTGGTGAAGGGCCTAGAGAACAAGTCTTATGAGGAGTGGCTGAGGGAACTGGGGTTGTTTAGCCTGGAGAAAAGGAGGCTGAGGGGAGACCTTATCACTCTTATCACTTGCCTGAAAGGAGATCATAGCACGGTGGGGGTCTATCTCTTCTCCCAAGTAACAAGTATTAGGACAAGAGGAAATGGCCTCAAGTTGTGCCAGGGGAGGTTTAGATTGGATATTAGGAAAAATTTCTTCACTGAAAGGGTTATCAAGCATTGGAACAGGCCACCCAGGGAAGTGGTGGAATCTCCAGCCCTGGAGGTATTTAAAAGACAGGTAGATATGGTGCTGAGGGACATGGTTTAGTGGTGGTTTTGGCAGTGTTAGGTTGATGGTTGGACTCAATGATCTTAAAGGTCCCTTCCAACGTAGGTAGTTCTATGATTCTACCACACAAAGAATTCCTCAAATCCCTGGCACAGCATGGCAATACCCACCACAACCCCTTAAAATCAGACCTTACTAGCATCAACCTCAAATACTCATCCCACAAACCAATAAACTTAGCAACTACCTTGATTCTTAATACATACTGAATTATTTCTTCTTTTCTTTACCTTTTGGTCTTGCAGATCTTAAAATTCATTTAGTTGTGTTGGAGCTTTCCTCAGCAACCTTGGTCCAACCAATATGGACATTTCACTCTCCAGAGATATGTGGGACAGTCATGCACAAGCATGACATTGGTTGCTGGTTTTCAAGCAAGACATTCAGACTGGGAAAATTCAGATCACTTGAGGCACAAACAGCTCCCTCTATTTGCCAGGAGTACCATTTCCACTGTCTAAATATACAATGCATATACCTTGCTGATCTGGTTAGAAGTGAAGGGAATTTTCTTTCTTTGTTTTTTACTAAGTTTTCTGTATCATTATATTGAAGAGAAAATTCTACCAGAAGAAAGTCCTGGGCAATATCTAGATCTGGAAAGTTTTGCAATTTCAGCTGTTCTACCTCTGGAATTTAGTTCCACTCCTTACACCCAAGTAATATCAACCCTCTCATGCAATCCTGCATCCTACATGGGACCTCAGGCTCCAGATGTCTTCAGCTTGGTGCAGTTAAGCCTTTACCTTCTACTACTCTCTTGGCCCAAGCAATTAGGAAGGCCTGGACTCATCCTTGTCACAAGTCAGAGCATTCACAGAGATTTTTGTGTTAGTTCAAATGACTCTGTAGTGAGCCCAGTTGCTTTAGTGAGGCAATCTGGATTCACACTAAAGAGGAGCCCACACCAACAGCTATGCCCTACATGTATATGTTTATAGAATACAATATTTCAGTTGGAAGGGACCTACAATGGTCATAGAATCATTTAGATTGGAAAAGACCTTTATGATCATCTAGTCCAACCATTGACCCTACTCTACCAGGTCTGCCACTAAACCATGTCTCTAAGCACCACATCTACACGACTTTTAAACACATCTAGGGACGGTGACTGAACCACCTCCCTGGGCAGCCTGTTCCAATGTTTGATAACTCTTTCAGTGAACAATTTTTTCCTAATGTCCAGCCTAAACCTCCCCTGGCACAACCGTTTCCTCTTGTCCTATTGCTAGTTACTTGGGAGAAGAGATCAACTCCCATTTCACTACAACCTCCGTTCAGGTAGCTGTAGAAAGCAATAAGGTCTCCCCTCAACCTTCTCTGCTCCAGACTAAACAATCCTAATTCCTTCAGCTGCTCCTCATAAGACATGTTCTCCAGACCGCTCCCCAGCTTTGTTGCCCTTCTCTGGACATGCTCCAGCACCTCAATGTCCCTCCTATACTGTGGCACCCAAAACTGAACACAGTACTCAAGCTGCAGCATCACCAGCACTGAGTACAGGGGCACATGATCATCTAATCCAACTGCCTGGCCAATTCAGGGATGACCAAAAGTTGAGGCATGTTGTTAACGGCATTGTCCAAATGCCTCTTAAACACCGACAGGCTTGGGGCATCGATCACCTCTCCAGGAAGCCTGTTCCAATGTTTGACCACCCTCTCGATAAAGAAATGCTTCCTAATGTCCAGCCTGAACCTCCCGTGGTGCAGCTTTGAACCATTCCCATGTGTCCAGTCACTGGATACCAGGGAGAAGAGACCAGCACCTCCCTCTCCCCTTCCTCAGGAAGCTGTATAGAGCAAAATATGTATGTGTAGTTATATGTGTATATAAAAAACTATAACTATATGGTCAAATATATGGACAAATATATTTTGCAGTACTAGATGGACTTTTTTAACAAAAACATTTTCACATTGACTATTTTAAAAACCCACTATGGTCATGTAGCTCCCAGTGATACCTCCATGCTGTTAAGAAAGCTAACAGGAGATATGGAAACTAAAGGAAAAGAGTGATGGAAACAAAAGGAAAAGAGTGAAGGCTGAGAGCCCTGAGGAGTAGGACCTGACCTTGGCATCCCTTTCCTGAAAGAAAGCAGGGAGTTATCCCATCCAACTCAATGTCTACTGTATCTTGCAACGCTGTCACAGGGAGCTCACCCACCACACCAGTGCTTCCCTGACTCTAGCTGTCCTTCAGGATCCCATCACTCCAGCTCCTGTAACAAATGATGTTCCCATTTATCTCTCACACCAGCAGAGCCAGTGTCAAACTCCATCTGGCTGTTCCCAGGCTCTTTCTACAGAACTAATACATTAACAAAAGTATTTCTTGCTGCTTTCATTTTACCAGTGTTACTTTCTCTGCTGATTTTAATTAAACACTCCCTGGTTGTGAAAGTGGGTCAGGGAGGTTTTTTTTCCTTTCTGTAAAAAAAACACCAAGAAGGTTTCCTTAATCTCTCACCAGCGTAAAATAAGCTTTCATTATGCCAACGAGTAAGCTTCAAAGTTTTAATTAATTTCTCTGCTTACATAAGCATAACAATATTAGTCATTTTGGCGTATAAATTGTACTGACTAGCCTGGATTTTTACTTATATTAATGTCATTACATTCAGAGAGACTAAATATATTCCCCCACATGCCTTATCTAGGCTATACTTTTCCTCCTTCTTGACTCCCCCTCAGTTCTTTGTGGACTACATAGGTGGGTTTAAAGCTGGGGACACCAGATGAGCTTACCAGCAAACCACTTCTAAATTAACAGCTGTGTTTGGAAAAGATATTCCTTCAGAGAAGCAGGACACATTCACATATACTACAAACCAAATGAAACAAGAAACCACAGGGATATGGGGATGGGGAAGAATGAATATGTACACATATAAAAGATAGCCCTCACTGTCTGTAATTTGTGAAATATTGTACAAACACAACTTCAGTTTGATACTGTAGCAATTTAGTGGTGTCTAATAGAACATTCATTTGTGTGGTGACCTCTATAACAATTCAAAGACTCATTTAATCATGGAAATGGAGGGCTCAAAGGGACCTTGAGAGATCAATTACATCCCCTGGTCCTCTCTTGAGGTATATAACAAATAATAGAAACAAGAAGAGCAAAACCAAAATGCATAAAGACAGTGGGTATGGTTTACAGTTTGGTCTCCTGCTATGTTAGAGGTTATCACAGACAAATTGTCCTTGGAAAATACCTCCTCTTCTTTGAAACATGCTTTAGCTCAGTCGTAATTCATACCAGATGAATTAAAGCCTGACTAACAATTCTGATGTTTTCTTACTGAGGCTTGAAGAGTGTATTTAATGATTAAAATGTGTTCATTTAAAAATTACATAGCAGTGCAATGACAGTCTTTTGCAAACTTCAGCAACCAGTCTTTTTTGCTGCCTGCAGTTCAAAAAAATTGCCTTCCAAAACAGACAATAACCTTTGGTCTCTGCAGCCACACCCCACAGAACAAATGATTTTACATTACATATGCACAGTATCACCACACCATGGACACATTTAAATCACTAGCTGCTAAGCTATTTCAGTCAGAGGTGCTATGGCTTAAAGCAATTCTTTCACTAAGTTTGTACAGGAAGCACAAATCCGACGTATGTCAATTGTAAGCTTTTGAGGGCACAGCTTTTTATATTTGCTAAACCTGAGGCATGTCCATGCAAAGGTAGAACAAGTGCTCGACAGTGTGCGGACTGCAGTCCTGGCCCTGTCATCGTCCTGCCCCACATCTAAGGGGTGCAACAGGTAGGCTGTTCCCTGAACCTGAAAGAAAGTGGCAAAAGCCACATACACAGCAATTAGGGAGGACACAAACTATGGACAGAGCCAATGAGGTCACCAGTCCTTGGGTGATGTGGGTCTGTCCCAATGCCAGATATAGATATAGATGTAAATAGATATGGAAAAGGATATGGATACAGACATATCATTATATTGCAGGCTTTTTATTATTATATAACAATTATAAAGATGACTCTTAATTGCTCCTCAGGCACACAGAACCAGCTGTAGTGTTGCATGACAGGCCTCCTTGTCAGTGCATGAGCCCAGCCTGCTGGACTGCCTGGAAGGAGCACTGACTTGGGCATGCTCAGTACTGACCCCAGGGTGTTTCTCACTAGAGAAACAAGAAAAGAACTTTCATCCTACAACCAACAGTACGATGCACCAGCAGCAGCTTTGTGTTCTAGCCAGCCAGGAACATCTCCCCCAAGAATCCTGCATACACTGTTTCCTGAAATGGAGTTCTTCCCAGCAACTGGGAGGGGATGTGCCTGCTCAGATCTGCCAGGAAACATTTACTTACCAAGCCAGCAGAGTAACTACATTCCAATGCCTTCAGGAGATAAGCAGGGCTTAGAGTCTTAGGACAGAAACTGCTTTATGGGTGGATGTAGCGCTAGAGAATACTTCAGTCTTGCTCCAGCTCACTGCATATTTAAGTATGATAGGCACTCTTCCTAACCCAGGTGTATGGGGCATTTGGCTTTGGGGACCAAAGCCATTGCTCCCCATTGGGGAACAAACAGGAAGAATTAGAGATCCATGTACGGTCGCAGGGCCATGATCTCATTGCAATTACTGAGATGTGGTGGGATAGCTCACATGACTGGAACGCTGTCATGGATGGCTATGTTCTCTTCAGGAAAGACAGGCTAGCAAGGCGAGGTGGTGGAGTTGCTCTTTATGTGAGAGAGCAACTGGAATGTATCGAGTTTTCCCTGGAGGCGGATGAAGAGCAAGTTGAAAGCTCATGGGCAAGGATTAAGGGGCAGGCTGACATGAGAGACACTGTTGTGGGGGTTTATTACAGGCCACCTGATCAGGATGGGGAAGTTGATGAGGCCTTCTACAGACAGCTGAGAGCCGCCTCACAGTCACAGGCCTTGGTTCTCATGGGGGACCCTGCTATCTGCTGGGAAGGCTACACAGCTAGGCAGGTACAGTCCAGAAGGTGCTTCCAGTGTACTGACGATAACTTGTTGACTCAGGTGGTGGCGGAGCCAACAAGGAGAGGTGTACTACTGGACCTAGTACTGATAAACAAAGAGGAACTGGTGGAGGACATTAAGGTTGGGGGCAGCCTTGGCTGTAGCGATCATGAGAAGATAAGAGTTCGGGATTAGGTGCAGTAGGCATAAAACCACAAGTAGGATTGCAACTTTGGACTTCAGGAGGGCTAACTTTGATCTCTTCAAGAAACTGTTTGGAGAAATGCCATGGGTTAGGGCTCTCGAGGGTAGCGGGGCTCAAGAGAACTGGTTGATATTCAAGTGTCGCTTCCTCCAAGGTCAGGATCGGTGCATCCCTAAGGGCAAGAAATCAGGTGAGGGAAGCAGGAGACCTGCATGGTTGAGCAGGGAGCTTCTGAAAAAGCTCAAGTGGAAGAAGGATGTTTACAGTACATGGAAGAAGGGACTGACCACTTGGGAAGATTACAAGAATGCTGTCAGAGTATGCAGGGATGAAACGAGGAAAGCCAAGGCCTCCTTAGAATTAAATCTGGCAAGGGATGTCAAGGTCAACAGGAAGGGTTTCTTCAAGTACCTCGGAGGCAAAAGGAAAACTAGCAAAAATGTGGGCCCACTGTTGAATGAGACAGGTGCCATGGTGACAGATGAGGTCGAGAAGGCAGAGTTACTGAATGCCGCCTTTGCTTCAGTCTTTACTGCTCAGGCCAGCCCTCAGGAGTCCCAGACTTTGCAGGTAACGGAGAAAGTCTGGAGGAAGGAAGACTTTCCCTTGGTTGAGGAGCATCAGGTTAGAGATCAATTAAGTAAACTGGATATCCACAAGTCCATGGGTCCCAATGGGATGCACCCGTGAGTGCTGAGGGAGCTGGCAGAAGTCATTGCCAGGCCGCTCTCCATCATCTTGGAAAGGTGCTGGAGAACAGGCAAGGTGCCTGAGGACTAGAGGAAAGCAATGTCACTCCAGTCTTCAAAAAGGGAAAGAAGGAAGACCTAGGAAACTACAGGCCAGTCAGCCTCACCTCCATCCCTGGAAGGATAATGGAACAGCTCGTTCTGGACGTCATCTCAAAGCCTCTGAAGGCAAAGGAGGTTATCAAAAGTAGCCAACACGGATTCACCAAGGGGAAGTCATATCTGACTAATGTGATAGCCTTCTACGATGGCGTGACTGGATGGATAGAGGAGGGGAGGGCAGTGGATGTTGTCTGCCTTGACTTCAGCAAGGCTTTTGACACTGTCTCCCACATCATCCTCATAGGCAAGCTTAGGAAGCATGGGTTAGATGAACGGACAGTGGGGTGGATTGAAAACCGGCTGGCAGAGAGAGCTCAGAGGGTTGTGATTAGTGGCACAGAGTCTCGCTGGAGGTCTGTGACAAGTGGTGCTCCCCAGGGGTCAGTACTGGGTCCAGTCGTGTTCAACATATTCATCAGTGACCTGGATGAACCGATAGAGTGTACCATCAGCAAGTTTGCTGGTGACACAAAACTGGGAGGGGTGGCTGGCATGCTGGAAGGCTGCGCTGCCATTCAGTGTGACCTGGACAGGCTGGACAGTCGGGCAGAGAGAAACTTAATGAAGCTCAACAAAGGGTACTGCACCTTACTGACATCCCTTCCCTCTCTTTGCCTCCAGAAGGCTTTGGGCAGGAGGCACATTGGATGTACAGTTCTGCACGTGTTGAACTGACAGAAGCGTGGCACCCATGTCAGTCTTGGCACACACGCAGCAAGGCTAAAGAAAGCTTTTGAGGTGTCTGGGTCTCAAGGCATGCACTCTTGCGGTGCAGGCCACATTTCTAGGAGGCACGATCCACAGCGGAGTGCGCCAGCGTGGCGTATATGGTGATGTACACCAGATGTACTGGGTCTCCTGAGCCAGGGAAACCTCAGGGGAGCAGAGGGACGTGGGCCCTGCTGTGGGCTCTCCAGCCCCCTTGCTTGCCCTTGCAAGGGGCAAGTTCTTTGCTGGAGGCAGGAGCCACAGGATCTTTTCCACTTTCACCAGGGATACGATTCGCATTTGGCTTGATCGTCAGGGTTTGCAGGGCTAAATCCTGCCCCGGCAGAAGGAACCCAAGAGGAGAAGAGGGAGGAGGAGTTTTGTCTCTGCCTAGGAGCTCGTAGCTTTCCTTTCCAAGACAACCTGGGAATCAGACCACCTGGCCCAGAAAACTTTGCACCTCTCTAACCTAGGTCAGGGACATCCACCTACAGCCCCCCTTTTCATTTCAATCATGCTTTTGGGGGTGTCTGCCCACTTTGCCAAGAGAGCCCCTGGGAGCTAGCTTCTGCCGGGCAGGATTGTACTTGGTGTGATGCCCAGGACCCACAGAGCCCCAGGATCCCCCTGTGATCCAGCTTCAACTCTTTCTGATTTATTTTCACTAAGGCTAATATAAGCAAGATTGATTTTGTTTCCTAACACGAGTCTTTTATTTTCCCTTCCAACCCCAGTTACTCCGTGATTCTGTGACCATTCACCATGATGAAACCTTTAAATACTCATTCAGGTGAAGAAAGTTTGACTCTTAGTGTAATAGTGATATGATCCACCTGATGGTGAGTGGGGAATCATCTGGGTTTTGCATATTTAAATATATTAAGAGACAGAGAAGTGGCTTCAGTTACAGAAGCCAGGAGTAACTGCCCAGTAAAACAACAAACACTTGGTTCCTATCCCAAGTGGCAAGGCACAGTTCACTGCCCAGGAATTAGGCAGACTGGGAGCGGACCAGACTGTTAAAAACCCAAGATAAGTTTTTGAATAAGTGGGGCATAATGGGGAGAGAGGGATGAAGACAGTTTCTTCCTAGGTGTAGATTCTTCTTTACTTTTGTTAAGCGTGCGTAAATGCAACGGTAGGGTTTTTTTAACCTTTCAGCCTTACCTACCCGCCCCCAAAAAACCTTCCCAAAAAAAGCCCTGTTAATTTTTCATTCATTTCACAAACTGCAAAAAACGTGGCCTTAGTGATGAGGGCACAATACCCCTAACCAGAGACACCTGGATTTAGGGTGTCATTTTAGCTGGCTTTTGCCCTCAAATGAACATGCTATGAAGGCCAAATATCTCCATATGACAACACCAAGCCATAAACTATCTGGCAATTTTGTAAACAAATCTATGCAGAGGTTTAATGGCAGAATCATGAAGGAAAGGCAGGTTTGCTGAAAGATCCCAGAGCCAGCCATAAGGCCAAACAAAATCAGAACAGAACAACACCAGATCTCGAGTGGGGTGAAATAACTGCTGATCTAGCCTGTGCACGAGATATATATCACCTATTACTAACACAGTGGAAGTCATAAAGCACTGCAGAGGTGAAAAAATGGTACTTTATCTGTGAACAGAAGCTCTGAGTTTCCTTGACCCTGCAGACTAGCTCTGTAAAGGGGTGATGGATGCTCAGTCCTGCTAAAGAGAGGTGGCCACCATGAGCAGCTCAGGATTTCAGCTTTCTTGTGTCAAAAATGAAAAAACAGAGTGAAAAAAACAGGCACAAAGCTTAAACTGTCAGACTTTTTGGAGTATTTTTGAGTGGTCATCTTTGAGGACGTGAATCCTGCTATTGCTCTTGTTAGAAAGATACAATACAGTGGATGGTGGAACTAGGTTACAGTATCAACTTTCCCATGAAAATACAAAGTACAGCTAAATTTTGACTTTGTTTTGGGGAACAAATCCATTGGAACGGTAGAGGCAAATCATTAACTGGAGCAAAACAATGCAACAAAACTAGTCCAGTTTAACCTCATGGACAGCCTAGCTGAAGGTACCTACAAACTTCTACGGTTAAACTCTCCCTAAGTGAGAGCTATGTTTGCAGAGTTGAAGTCAAATTATAAAACCATGATCTGGACTTTGGCTGAAACTTTAGAGTTCAGGAATTTTCATAACAAAGTTTTGCTTCATTTTGACATTAAATATGGAGATGACAACTCACCGAAATGTGAAGGCAGAAGATATTCTTGAGGAAACATTTGAGTAAAACAAATGTTTTCCAGCCAGACATTAGCTTTTCCAAAAAAACAAAGTAATTATTTTTAGACAAACATAAAAAATTGTGTCATTTTAAGTGTTCTTAAAAAAGTTTTACAGCAAACATTTCAGAGAAAACAAGTGCTCTTCACAATAATATTAATTTAATTGAAAGTTCAAATTGCCAGTGGATAAAGAGGAATTTGAAATACTGAACTCAGTGGAGAAGCCTTGGTAGGAAGTATTTGTTGTCTGAAGGTATGTCTTCACCGCAGTGCAGAAAGAAATAGGATGAGATTAAGGATAATTTATGTGAAAGGTCTAGGTTTGAGGGAAGAGCAATGCCTTTGTGTCTACCAAGTAGAATGACAAAGAGGAAACATAAATTAATTCAGGTAACATAGCTAAATGCAAAAATCCTTTCACTATGTAGCTATTTTTTGGCCGTGCAGATCAGGCAGTATTTAGTTTGGCTTAGTCAAGAACCGAGATGACTACTGACATAACGAATAAATAAATCAACAGGAGCCCGACACTGCTTTAAACTGGACCAATTTAACTTGACCAGTTCAGATCAGTTGCTCTGAAATTACTCAGTTCTTTCAACACACAAATGGTAAGCAAGATTAGACCTGGGGTGCTCAGCATTAGAGAGAAGCCTCTTGCAGTTAAATATAATGACTTAATCCTTTATGCAACCAGGAGGTAAAGAAGGCCCATAGATTGCTTATGTTCCTGAACAGAAAACAAGGCTCCAAGTAAAATCTCGTGTATGCTGTTGGGTAATAACTAATTGTATCTCTCAGGTGTAGACATTGATAACAGCTAGAGAGTTTGAGATTGTTAGAGGACTGTGGAAAAAGAGCAGATTTGTATAGCAAGTTTAGTAATACAATCTCAGATAGATCAGACTAGCTGCTGACATGGGAAATTATCTCCATGAGTTGCTTTAGGTAAGTGGTGAGGGAAATGAAAAAATTCAGACAGCTGCCAAAAGCCAAAGGTAACATATCCCCACGCACCAGCGTAAGAGAGACCAGGACAGAAAAAGGAGTAGGCTTCCAAGCACTTTGTTTCCAATGGTGCCTCATTGATAAAACACCTATCACAGTCACAACTCCATGAAGGACCTGGGCTTCTAGAAACTGGTGCAGTAAAGATAATAAATGAAAACCACCCAAGAGAAGGCTTTTATCCTCCTCCCAGGTGGTATTTCACAGCCCAACAGTGTGAATTACATGCCCACTCCTTGTCAATGGCCTCACACTGCCAGATGATAGGAAGCATCCACACTACAAATGGGAAACAGGCGCTAAATTCCAGAAAATAAATCTGTGGGTTATTCTGAATGCCTCAGTAGTTGGTAATATGGAATTATGTAAATTTAGGCTAATTAGAATGATATGCCAGTACATACATATTTTCTGAATCTAGAAAATAACACGTTTGAGAAATCAAGAGGCTGACTTTACTGGGGCAACCGGGAAAAAGGCCTGGGGAACCCAGTCCCACAGATATTTTAAAATTATGATATTTTACAGTCTCTCACGTACTTTCCATGTAAGGAACTTTGCCTTTCATCAAATAAATTGTTTCTGTGCTTTTCTTGGTTTTCCTTTGTGTCTTTTTTTATCAAAAATTGTCATGCAGACACACTACTTTATTTGAAATACTGAAGAGCAGTAGTGCATTCCCTAGACACTGTCTTCTTTGAAACTAGCTGTCACCATTTGCTTTTTGGCATAAAATTCTCTTTATGGTGAGCTCCGACCACCTCTGGTCACCCTCCACTCCTGGCCAGGTCCTCAGCCCTGTGCATTGAAGCCACTGACTTCCCAACAGTTTAGATTAGCTAGATATCTGACTGGCTGTCTCCCCTTTGATCTATTTTAGATGAAAAAATGTGCCACCAGCACTCATGCTTTAGATAGGTATGAACCTCATCACCACCAGGAGTCTTTGCACAGAGAATTATTTGCCATGCGTGGGGGTTTCCCCATTCTACAAAGTCTCCACCAGCAACAGAAAGTATCTGTGGATTATCAGTTGTGCTAATATGTTAGTAAATCATAAACTCAGATGTGCAGATACCATGCTGAGGAGGTCTCTGTCATAGGTAGGAGATGGCTCCTTCCTATGGAGATGCTTCCCCATCTGCCCTCCAAAAGACTGTTATGAAGATCCTCATAAGTGAGGAAATGAGCCAAATATGATAAATACAGTAGGTCAGAGTTGCAAGGAACTTTAGGATCAAATGCTAACAATTTCATTCCATTGAAAATACTCTTAATGACAGAGAAGCATTAGGCGATGCCTACCACAAGAAGTGGCTTTGCGGGGAGACAGGGCAATGCCAGAAGGAGCTCAGCTCGGGCTTTGTAGGAAATCTGCACCAAGGGAAGACCTTATTTCCAGGCTGGAGATTAGATTGCTGTCCTGCTACAGTTAGAGCCACAGAACAGCCACGAAAATTAAGCCTATTCTTTAAGCAGGGCTCCAGGGTTCATGGCTGCCTGCTTCTAACCTAACAGTCCCCTGGGTTTATCTCGTGACAAATGCTTTTTTTTAACTATCGCTCAGTGTTTTGATCACCTCCACAACAAAATATTGAAGACATTTCAGTTATAGTGTCTTCACTAGTGAGAAAAACTTTGAGGGTAACTTAATGACTTTACTTTTCCCTTGGTTGCACTGGTGCTCACTCTGAATGTCCATTTACAGACTTCTAGTGAACACAAAGAAAACTGCACTTCAGTTGGGCAATGTGGTTTTTTAGTAATTAGAAGAAAACTTAATGTATTAGATCAAAAACTGGAACATTCCAAAAATCTAAGAAATTCCCAAGCATGGGATTATTATGAGGGAAAAGTCAACTGTGTAAAATAAAACCACAGTGTATAGCATTTTTCTAATAATTAGTGCTGCTAAATATGACTCTTGGCACAGTTTTTTCAGTGGGATTTTACACTATGGTCAGCACTAACAAGTATGTTATCTGGCTGCCTGAAGATACCTGTGCATTTAGTGGTTCATATGGAGCTGTAATTGTTATGACTGCATGAAACAGCAAGGATAAACAGAGAAAATCACTGAACTCCATCTTAGCTGCACAAAACCTTCAAAAAAATTGGAACTTTTTGTTTTTCTCCCCTTCTAATTCAGAAAAAAATGTAATGTCAGCCTTTGCCACGTCAGCAAACCAGGAGCTGAATGAGTGCACTGCTTCTTATTCCACTCCCTCCTCTCACTGGCAGAGTAATGGTAAGCAGGACACTAGAGTGAACAGCTTCTCGGCTAGTTCTCAGCTTTTCCAAAGAAGCTCTACTTGGAAGCTGCACTCTTGTCCTGCCTTCCCCAGCTGCAAGTCATCAACATCAGCTGTAACATTAATGATGGAGAGGTGCATGAGTCGTGCATAACCGCTTGATGACAGCTGGACAGCATGTGTCAAAGTTCCTTCAACTCTTATAAGTACATCTCCTTGTCTTTACAGGCAGATGAAAGGGAGCATTGGGAGGCAGGTAGCAGAGGTTAACCCACTTCTGTGCTCAAGACAATGATGTGAGTGAGTGCAGCATGGTTACACAGCTTTGAGATCCATAGCAAAGGCAAGGAGAGCTTGCATCAGCTCGTAGATATCTCCAAAGAGGACTACAGGTATGTTTGTTCATTTGTGTTCTCCTACGTGAGCCACATATTCCTGACAGTAAGAACATATCTCCAGCAACAGTCATAAAACTTGCACCATACACTTGCGCGACTGGAGCTTCTATTTTTCCACTCAATGAAGTGTTCGCATGTACAACACAGATAACTGCAGAGGCAGATGTGTGCTTAATTATCCATTTGGTATAAGCAAATATATACTGTGTCTACACAGATACACGCATGTTCAGTCAGTTACTGCTTAAAATGTTCTCCTGTGTCCTCACACAACATATTAGACAAAAAAAAAAAGTCTATTTTGCTAATACTTAAGAGGGTTACAGGAGATTCTTCTTCAGTCGTTTTGCACATGTCTTTTAGCTTAGTCCAAAGACCTACTGGGAAAATTGCCTTTAACACCAGGAAAATAGAAGCTGTCATGCTTCAGAAGAAAAGATGGCTACCAGCTGTGAATATGAATACATTTTCTGTCGAGCTTTTCTGCTACGAAGGTGAGCATTAAAAGTGTTATCATACTTCCTTTGAATCAGGTTTTGATAAAATTAAAAGGATCCCAGCTGTATGTAGTTCACTGTCATATACTCAACAATTCAACTTCCAACCATAGATATGGAGACAAGCCTGCACGATGATAAGAAGCCTGAACAACCACTTGAACTTCAGCTTCCACATATAATCCTTTAGTCTAAGAACTTTGCAATGAGCTCTGCAACACTGAAGGTCCACTAGCTCTATACCAGAATTTCACCATCCCAAGCTAAAAATGGGCCTTTCCAGTAACCCGGATCCAGATTAGCTCTCCTTCCAATGTGTTAAAAGAACATCTGAATCCATATTTACACTAAGCTAAGGTTTGTGTAGATGTTAACATACAGCTAGTGTTAAAGGACATTAATTTCAAACAGAGTTTTGACTCCCATAGTTGTAGGTTATCCTACCAATGTTGTTCTTGACAAATATGATGAGCCCTCGTACCTTAAAATGACTGTCCTAGACCTCTCAGTAATGCAAGGATTGTGGTTTCCATTTTTCTGAGAGATGCAAAGCATCCTCTGGAGACCAGCTGTGGAGTTAGGCAGCCGTAACAGGGACAGCACCATCTCAGGAAGCAGTTAGTATGCCAGCAAAGATACAGGAGCCTAAGGTAGGATCCTGCCTGATGTTCATTTGGTCTGGACTTGAACCTCACAATCCTGGAGCAGCACCAGGGTGTTCCTCTGCCTATTACAATTTTCTTCAAGTTTCCCCCAAATTCAAAATGTCCTTTCTGTAGGGCTTTTCAGACATCTAATTCCACTCTTGATGAGGCCTTTGGGCTACATCGTGTGGTTACCAATGCCTTTGTTTTCTTCTGAAAGGCCAGTAAAACCAAAAAAATATATTTTGAGATAACATATCCTAAGTGCTAAATCCCAGGATGTCTACTAATTGTATTAGAATCTCTTGAGATACAGTTGCTGAGGAGAGGCCAGTGCCTGCTGCTGACTTGGGTCAAACTCTAGAAAACTTTTGAGAGTTGCCTGTTAACGACTCACTTCCTTCCATCTAAAGGAGGAACTGTAATTCAATTTTTAAAGAAAACAATTCCAAAGAGAATCTGTGCTACCGGTGACATGACTCTCAGGTCAAAAATTTAAGGAAGTTAAAATACCAGAGCTGCCAGACAAGAGCTCATCCAGACCACTAGAGGAAAATCAGATGTTTCTGAGCTCATGGGGAAAACAACAAACGCAGCAAAGTATCCTCATTTTACATGAGTTTGATTAAGGAGATACCCTGACTCAATGATATGAAGCTCTGTAAATCTTAGTATGCCAGGAAAATCCTACAGAATACCAAAGGCAGTGTCAATATTAAAATCAAGGCTGCAGCAGGTCATCAACCTGCAATCAATAAATATAGCTGATGTTTTCAAAAATGTTCTCAATACAAGAAGAAAAGCTCATATACTATCCAGTAAGCCATAGATCCTAAACATTTCCTTCATTTGTAGCCATGTCTCAGCTGTAACACAAAGCAAAGAGCATCATGTTAGTAGAGTTAACGAGTTAACACTTTAACTATTTAATAAAAAAATGGCAGCAAAGCAGGAAGTAGTGAATGGCAGTTGATGCATGTGGTGCTTAGAGACATGGGTTAGTGGCAGACCTGGTAGAGTAGGGTTAATGGTTGGACTAGATGATCTTAAAGGTCTTTTCCAACCTAAACGATTCTATGATTCTAAATTAGGCTACAAGTTAAAATAAAGTCCCTAACTGGAGGTCCTACTAGGAGCAATCAGAGAAAAACAAAAACAAAAGGACATTTACAGCAATTTGATAAGATTATGACCAAGATTATATAGGGCTGTTGTCTCTGTAAACTGGAGCTGAACTCTGCTGGAGCACTTCCAGTCCTGTGAACTGTGTTCCCATTGACCAGATTCACCAGAGGTTGTATCCCACTTCTCCCCATTGATGTCACCCAAATCCAAGTGTGCTCCCAGCTTTTAATAGGTGTGCACTGCTCAACTTCTCTCTTCCTGCTACACCACCTCTTTGAACTGTCACTTGGCAGAGCATGTATCCTGCCACTGTGTCGTGGCTCAGGCCCAATCAGGCGGAATGACAGATGCTTTCTCTCTCCTGCTCTGCTTTGGAGGGAGGCGGGAGAGAGAGAAGGAGACTTAAGAGTTTAGAAGGATCTAAACTACTTTAATGAAATATTACTAATAAAATAATAAGAAGAAAATAATGAAATATATCCAAAACCGTGTCAAGCTCCCAGGATGACAATCACATCAGCAGCAGGCACTGGGGATGTCCCAGACGGGACTCAGTGACGGATGGAAACTGGATTCAGTTCTGGATTCAGGATCGGGATCAAAGGCAGATGAATAGATGGGCCATTGAAGAAAGAGGGCTGACCCTTTGATCCCTCAGCTTTTATACTGAGCATGAGGCAGATGGGATGGAATACCCTCTTGGTCAGTTTTGGGTCACCTGTCCTGTCCACTCCTCCCCACAGGGGTGACCCCTCTACGCTTTTCTGCTTCCGACCCTCCAACAAGGCAAGTAACAAAGCTGGCTGGCCTTGGTTGTTATAGCAATAAGTAAAGCAATAGCTTTACTGCATACCATTTCTTGGCATCAACCATAAACATGGGTCTTATCACTCTGAGAGCGAACAGTTTCTGCACAACATGCTGTTAATTTCAGCAGTTAGAAGAGGCCTAGCTAAAAAGTGAAATTACTGAACAAAATTGGTCCTGTTTTACCTCAATCCAGGACACACCGGCTATGAAGAAAGCCAAGCAAACTAGACTCTTAATCCATGAATATCAGTTTGCAGTTTACAACTACATGCTGTGAAGCTTCTTCCCCACTCCCAGTCTTAGATAGGGCTCAAATTTCCCACTGTCACTGTGTTACCATAAATATTCAATGAAAAGCAGTGATGGCCAATACATCCCCCTGGAATAAGGAGCTAAGAATCTCTGTGAGGAATCTCCTACCCCTCAGAAACTGCTCCCTAGTTTTCTGCTCTTAGTTTCAGACAGATCCATTTCAACCACAGCCCTACGTTGCTTCAATATTTGCTTGTTCTGGAGTGTCAGAAGATAAAAAGCTTTTCTGCTTTGACATTATATTCAAGAGCAAAATTACAAGACTGCTATAGTTGTGAGGAAAATTTCGTCACAACCTGCCATGGAAGGATGAGATCAAACACAAGAAAATAGTGCTAGTAGTATAGTAATGGAAAAGACCAGTAATGTCATAGAGCATTTAAAAAGATAACTGGAAACACATATCAACAAGCTTATTTTTAATGAATAGTTATAGTGCTTATCAAATTGTGGTTGGATTATTACTCTGGTGTCATTGCCAATGCAGTGCCCAGCACCAGAATATCTGCTGTGGTTTAAAACTAACATGGCAAACAAAAGACCAGAAGTGGATTATGATGTAAAAGGATGGAAACAAGTAGGAACATGACACAAATAATAGTTTAGGGAAATGATCTTTGCTGTTTTTTGAGGTTCTCCTGGATTAAAGGAGTGTCAAGAAAAGGGTGTTTTTGAATGTGTGACTGTTGAAGAGTTTCTCAGGAAATATGAGTAGAAAGAGAAAGTGACAGAAAGAGAACCCAGGAGACCTCAGCACTGGTGGGACATGTACTGAAGGAGATGCAGAAGGGACTCTAGAAGGACTCTAGAGACATAACTCAAGAGTCATCTTAAAAGATCTTTGTCAATGGCACCAAGGAGGGTGATGCCCACCTATACACATATTCATGAACCACCATGGGTCAGGAACTGTTGCTGAGACCCATAAAAGGTTTGTCATAGCTGGGACACCTGTACATGTGGCTAGAAAGAATGAGCATCCTAGGATGCTCATGGAGACTCTCCAGTGCCTTAAATACCATGTGGAATATGCTTTGGGTCCTCTTGATAGGGCTTTAACTTTTACCAGCCCTAAATCCAGGGCAGCCCCAAGGAGCTAAACCAATTTTCCTTAGTCAAAGCAGTGCCTTGTCAAATCCAGTCACAGAGCCAAAGAGTTCAAATTTTCATTGGACAGAGAGAAGAATTAATACGAGTTGTTGGTCTGGACAAGATCTTTTGATATGCTCCAGTTCAGTAGGATTTGGAAGTGACAACCATCATCGCTTTCCAATCTCAGGCTTACATCATAGCCCAATGTTGCATCAGAGGAAACAACAACATGCTCGTAAACAGCCCAGATCTTTCATGCAAGGGAACAGCTGAAAATAAGAGTTAAAATATCAGACACATCTGGACCTAATCCATAAGCAAACTTTCCCTTGAATTTGAACTTGGATTCAAAGAATAGAGGGCGGGGAGGGAAGCTATAAACCCTCCTGTGACGTGACAAGTGAGGGTTGTTCTCATTAAGGTGATGTTGTGCTTTTAATTAGATAGTCACTTCATTTGGCTCTAAAGTGTCAAGTATAATTAATACAACATTGATTACTCCATGGTAATCTTGGGAGCTGAATTACATTTTTTCTGCATTCTTCAAAGGCCACACAGTGCTCTGATGAAGTGGGATGGTCCATTTGCTACCAGTCTGGGTTATCTGTAGTGTCGGTGCTATCTTGTCCTACTGTCTGTCTTCTGAAGAACTTTCCTACCAAAGGCTTTTTTAACTTTTGTGTTGTTGAAATACACTTGATTACCCCAGGAAAGCCAGGGATAGGCACAGGCAACCAAGGGTCTATCTTACCTGCCTATCTTGAGATGCAAACACTTGCTTACAGCAGTTGAGGGATGTAATTTCAACACATACACACATACTGTGGGACCACAAAAATGCAATATTGTCACTGGAGTGAATCACAGCTGTGCCCACCCCTGTGTATTCCTACTGTGGCTTTCACCTACATTTTTCTACACTACACATCTCAAACATGAATCTTTTCTTTCTGCTTGCTCTCAGAGAAGTCAAATACTGGGTGCTTTCCTTACACTCTCTCAGAAGGAAAGGCATGCATGAATTAATGCTTTGCATTCTTCACCATTTTGTAGATATGTCTCCAGGTGTGTAATGAGATCTGGCATTTTGTTTTTCATCTCTGTATAATTTTCCCAGCCACCAAAGTGGAATGTCATGACTGAGCGGGACACCTTAATACCCAGGTTTTGCTGTGGGATTTCTAGTGCCATCGTCTTCTCATTGCATTGCTAGGTGGTGTGAGAAGATGTGGCTGAGTATGGATCTGTCAGTAGACTGTTCCCATAGAGAGGACTCCCGGGTGTTTTGGGTTGTGGCCTTCACTGAGCTCCAAACCTCCCCAAGGAACCATCGTTCAGTCTTTACATGTGCTCTCTGCCTGATTTTCTTCCTGTGATGTTACCCAGCTTCTTAAGGACACCCCTGAAGCTTAATTTCTCATTGCTCTTCCAGTGTTTCATAAACATAGAACCATGTTTAATGAGTACTACCTGTTGAATCGTAGGGTTCGTGGGATTACACAGCATGGACCAACGCAATCAAAGAAACACAGACCTTCCTAAATGGTTTATTAAGCACAAACAGCTGTGCCTGGCAGGCAGACCCACACACAGCGAGCCAAGGCTTTGTCTCCTGCCCAAGTCCCAGCTTTGTCTTTGCTCACCAGAGACCCCAAGGTCCGTGGCCCCTCTGCGCAGCCCACAGAGACATCTAGTGACTGAACCACATACTGCTGGCAAGTGCAGGATTGCGATGGGCTGCTCGAGTAAGCCGTGCACTTCCTATTTTTTGTAGATATTTACTAAATCTAAACATTTTTAAAATAGATAAGAAGAACTGAAGCCTCTCCTCCCCATGGCACAACAGAGTGCCTGTTCATTGTTTATCTTTGTTGAGGGCAGGAAGTTGTGTTGTAAGGCAGCATTGCTCAGCCTGATGCAGATACAGCCTGTTAGAATGTTCTATTTGCCCAAAATGTCTAGATAGGATCCAGGGTGATCTGCAGAAGTTCAGTCAGATAGATGTGCTCCTTCGGGCTGGTATGAATCATGGAGCACTGAACTGTTGGGGGAAGGAAAGAGATTAAATAATTTACAGTAAAAGCCATTCTGGTCTTTGTAGCTATGTCAGATGCAGACCTGCCTCATCTCAAAGCACCAGAGAGGACCCAAAAGCTCTTCGGAGATTATAGGAGCTCTGATTATAGCAAGCACTGAGGAGACCGTGGTGCTCCTCAGGGTTCAGCAGGAGTAAATGTTTCCAGCTGAACCACCAGATTAGTACCGAAGGATGCTGCTGTTACTACAGGCACAGGCACAGAAGCACGTTCCTCTGACTCAGCAGCAAATCGGCTTAGTTATGGTAGCTGAGGTAGGCTATCCTCACCCAGCAAAAGTGAATTATTGCCATCTAGCTTAACCCACAGTGGCAGGAGTTTAAGATAAGTCACATTCTTTCACATTAGCCATGGGCTGAGAGCACACACCCTGACAGTTACTACATCTCAGCTGACTCTCAAGCCTAAACAGGATTTAAGTAGAGCACAAGTTGTCCATAGATCTTCTAGCAACCCAAAGACTCCAGATACCAACTGTCGGCGAAATGGTTACTCTCCATGTGCTTATCAACTCCATCTTGTATACACTGTCACAGATGACTGAGATCACCCAAGCTCATGCAAGCAATGCAGATCCATGGTACACACACAGCAGGTCCAGGAATTTGCAGCAGACCTACCTATTCCAGACTGGCTAGTGCATCAGGACCTGGATTAGATGAATGTTGTTGCTATTCACTTGTTACCATTTTTGCTTAGACACAAGAACTCACTCGGTCAGCATCCATGCAGTTTAGTATTCTACCTCTGACTCAGCTCTGAGTGCTCGAAGACCTAAAGCCACAGTGGAAACAGAAGGGAGAATAACCTACAGAGGTCTGATCTCTAACATTTAGAAAGAGTGCAGTAAGTCCTGAAGCTCTAGGTTTAATATCCCACCCAAAATGCTTTTTATCATTAATTATAACTGAATAGTCTGGATGTGTGTATATATTTAAGATTTGGCTAGTGACCAGAGGAGCAGAGGCAAGAGAAGATGAAAAATAAGGAGGGAGAAATATTGAACAGATCTTTTTTTTTTTGTCTCAACATTTTTGACAGAAGCATGAGGATGGTTTTCATTTCATCCCAATTAGCTCAGCCTACACTAGTTATGGAAAACTGGAAGCCAGCCAAGTTTTTACCACAAGAACAATTTGGTAACATTAAGAAATATTTTTATTAATAGCTTTTGTGTCTCTGTGTGTGTGTAACGTCTGGGCACATATAAGTGTTAACGATCATTAATGTTTGCTTCTCTACTGAAATAGCTGAAACCATCCTCAATGTGGCCAAACAACCTGACCTCACTTTTCTATCCCCACCCCAATTTTGATACAAATGAGGTCATTATCACTGCCAGCAACTCAGAAAAACAAATCAAAACAAAAATGTAGGGAATAGATTAAAAACCACCTCCATTCCATAATTCAAGGCCACAAGAGTCTAAAATAAGCTCATAAATAAGCCCCTGAGGATCGTTTTGATCTGTTCAAACAACACAACGGTTTTGTGGTGATTTGCAGCTCTGTCTGGGTATCTTGTTTACCAGGAGATGGCTCTTTTCCTATTCATCAACAGGGCTAAGAATGGAAAAGAAATAATCCATATAGAAAAATAAGTGTACTCTTCAGCTGTCAAGTCCCCTACAGGCAAGATCATCTGGGTCCACCACCTGAACAGCATGGCTCAGAGGTATTGCCAAGGTCACATCACTGAAGGTACTTGGCCAGCAATGATGCTTTACAGAGGAAGGAACAGTCCCTGTTGGTGGCTAACTCCTTGGTGCAAGTTTTGAGTAACAGCCTCCCAATTAATCCTGTAAATTAACGTTATCACTCCTTAAGCATCCATTAGAAATATTTTCTTCTCAAGACTGAATGCAGGGGACAAGAAAAGGAGGTGGGACTATTCACACTTTTTAACTTTACTTGCCTAATTTAAATGTCCAAATTCAGAAGCCAGTCCTCTTTATATTTAACAGAAACAGCAGGAGGCTAATTTGAGATAAAGCTTAACTTAGGGCTCTGAATTCCTACTTGCAAAAGCATCCATCTTTTGGCTGACTATGCCTTTTATGCCTTAAGGAGGCAGTCTGCATTCCCCACAGTGTAAAAATATTGTTCAGTAGCCTCAATAAAGATGGGCTTCATCATATACGTTCAGACTTCAGTGAGACACACAGTCTTTGGTAGCATTGCCACCAAGTGTTTTGACCTTATAAAAATCACCAGCTTTAATTATATGACAGTGTTATGTGCCTTCCTTATTATTTTAACTTGCATTGGGACGCTAAGAGAAAGAATTTAATCACAGGGATTTAATCATATATTCAATTAGTTTTCTAAAAGTCCTAGTAATAGTAGAAGTCATAACAATCCCAGCAGGTTTGACAGTATAGTGTCATAAGCATAATACTAATTCTCTGAGATATTATGAGAAGTGAGCTTAATGTGGTGGCTTCTCACAACAGCATTGCTGAGCAGGGATGGTGACTCTCTTAGGAGGACTATACGCTTTTCAGCAAGTGTATTTGCATCTTTAATATTATTGCAAATGCAGACTTGGCTGCACAGTCAAGGCTAATGGTGGTGTTCGTTTCTTTACTCCAACTGGCAAAGGATTGAATGCATTGTTACAGTTTAAACACATTGCTCACCCTTGTCACCCCAGACTGTCCCACCTGCATTCGGGATGCCATTTCATCAGTCTCTCATATGTCCTCTCCCATATTTGTCTCAATGGCACTCCCGTATGTGTCTCTCATGTTAATGTCTCAAATGGCACTGGCTGAACTGCCCCCCTAAAATACAGTTGGATGAAATGTGCCTCTCCTTTGATTTTAAACAAACTTCAGCTGAAGACTCTGGGCCTGCTGCTTAGCCAGATGATTGTAAGGAACGAAGTTTCTGCTTAGAAGTAGATGACCACAGATAGCATAAATGCTTTCAACAGATCTTTTCATAGGGGAACTCTTTAAACTAGATGCCCATCTGAGAACACAAGCTGTGCCTGCATGTAATGCAAATGCTGCCCATCTGTGGTGGTTCAGCTGCTAAGTTCTCCTACATTCACCTGCACAGTGATTTATTCCCTTCAGGATATAGATAAGCCTCTTAACTTGGGGTGTCCCAGTTAAGTAGTACTTTCCAGTGGTTGGAAGACACATTCAGAAGATGCTGTGCTTGCTGATGTCTTTCAGACACACAGACTGCCAGTATACCTCTTCCCAGGAGTGTGAAGGATCAGTCACTGAGTTGCTACACAGATCTGATGTTAGGGCCCCTGAGCCAATGCACTGTGCTACAGAGCAGGGGCAGAGCAGACTCTGCTTCCTACTACCTATTTATACAGAATAGGTACAATCTGCCCAGCAGGAATGTTTTTGCAAATGATCCATTTTACACATAAACTAATGGTTTAGGTCTCTCCCCTTGTGTCCACAGCTGAATATATGAAGTTTTCAGCTTATTCTGGGCTTCTTTAAGATGAAAAAAAGACACACACAATAACTGGGACATGACAGTGACAGCACCATTCCAAAATAAACATCTTAGCAAAACAGCCTGTAGTCAATCTTTATGCCGTAAACCACCGCCAAATAAAAGGGGAAGACAAAACAGCGAAAGTGTTTCCTTCCAATTCCCCTTAGTTTTCTAGTCGTTTCTTTGCCTTATGATCACTCAGCCATGATTTTCTCTTCTACTCACAAACCTTCAGAAACACCTTTGAGGAAGCCCAGCAATTCTCTTTGGGGGGAGATGGCACAGGTCTGGTGTGTAAGAATGTTGTCCTGATCTCTGTGAGAACGTTGTCCTGATCTCTGTGCTCAGCAGGTTCTCTGCTTTTTTTTCTCTCTTTCAAGCACAGAATTGATTATGTGAAGATACATTTAAATATAAATATTATTATTACTCTAAATACTTGCACAGAATCCATTCATTCCCCCTGGCAAGTGGGCTCATTAGCTTGCACACAATTTGGTGGTGGCCTCTGGCTACAAGACCTCCTAACCACCATATACTGTGTTCATAAACAAAGTTCACCGGATGTTCAGCATCCAGCTTGCATGAAACTCTGCCAAGTCTGTGAGCACTAAATGCTGAACTAATAGTGAACTTTCATAAAGTGGGTCATGTAATAAACTTCCATGAATTACTGTTGTAAGCTGCTATAAATTGCTCTGCGGCAGGTTCCAAGCAATGTTTTTACTGTCCTTTCACTAAAAATGCAGTACATCCTTAGAAAGAAGAACCAAATAAGATGTACTCTACCTCCAAACCTTGCAGCTTTGCTGCACAGTTTCTAGCCCACCTTCAGTCACACAATGCAAAAAGTGGAGCCACTGTTTGCAATGTTGATCATGGGAGTTTGTGTTAATCCTGTACACAAATAGGAACAAATCTCTGATTGTTTTAGAGAGTCAAGATCTTTCTCTGAAGAAAGTGGAAAAAATAGTCAGGTTTTTTAAAAATGCAAAGACCTTGACTTTAGACAGCAGTTGTTCACCTCCAGCAGGAGCCAGGAGTTCACAGCTTCTCTGAAAAGCAAGTCCAACAGTGCAAGGGACTTTTATAACATCCAATTATATTATAAATTCAGCTGTGATATTCCTTGTCCCTTGGCTCTCCCACCCTTTGATCAATCCCAGACTCAAAGGAAAGAGCAGATCTGAGAATTAAGTGAATACAGATAGAAGTCACTTCTCTTTTTCTTTTCTCTCCTCACCCTTCCCTACTTCCCTGTCCTAACTAGCTCTCTCTACCAATGAGCTCCATGGCTGCGTGCAGCTAGCATGGTATCCTCCATCCACCTTACCAGGGTGTCTTCTCCTCCACAATAGTAAACCAGCAACTTCAGTTTCCAGTTTATTCCAATAAGAAAATTATTATTTTACTATCAACATCTTTCACTGGAAAGTGCTTCTGTGTTGCTACAGGCTAACGGGCAGAGTATCCTGCACCCTGTTTAAATACGGCCAGGAATGAGATACACAGGTGTCAAGAGAAGAACTTGTTAATGAGGCCACGATGCTGTAGTTTGGTGGCTCAGCTGCTTGGGAAATGACATAGCTTCTAATTATGCTTCCAAAATTACTTCAGTCTTTTGTTCATTCCACGTAAAACCCTCTCAAAGCAAAGCACGTAAGAGTTAAGTATCATGTTGTGTAACTTTGAGACACTGATGTCCTTTCCTGAACCTATCAAAGGTCCAGTCCCGCAAGATGCTGAGTTCCCCTGGTTTTCACTAATGTCAACAGAATTTGAAGGAATTTGGTGCTTTCTTACAAGGAATAAGCAACCAGAAATACCAGGCTGTAACATCTGGAATAGATGTCCCATCCCAACTATATGTCATATCTACAGCTTCTGATATTAAAAATTTTCCTGGACAAAAAAGAGAAAATTTCAGCACGGCCAAAACTCTGTTTATCATTTTCCCCTTGCAAATTGCCGCCGTACTTATTATTACATCTACTACAGTGTCCCTACCTTTTTCTGTTCCCTTTGCTTGATGACATCCAGTATCATCTCTATAGGGAACGTCACTCACTCTGTTTCTATTCATGAAACATCCTTCTGTCCCAAGTACGAGGCTAAGACATTTCGCAAAAGCACAATTGTAATCTGTTGAGGAAGAAAGGAGATAGCTAGGAGCCAGGCAGGAGAGAGGACAGAATGTGTTCAGTCAGCAGGTCCCACAGCAGCTGAGCGAAGAGTCCCTTTGAGGAACTTCATCCTGTTTCATATCTTTTCCAGGCAATTAATTTTTTTGGAGCTGAAGAGGGCTGCCAGGTAAAAGGTCATGAACACCAAAGTCCTTTGTTTATCCCCTGCAACAGAGCAAGATTTACCTCCAACACTGCGCCCATGGCCCCCAACCTTCTCCCAGAGGAATCATCTCTACAGGAGAAGACTTGCGTGCCTCAGGGCATGCTGCCAGCTCTTCCTTGAGCGGAAGGCCCACAAGGGACCGGACAGGCATTACCAAACTCCTTCCATGCTGACCACTCAACAGAAATCACAAGCAAGAACTAACTCTTCATTTATCCTCATTACACGCAGGACAACCGGCATTTTCCAGGCTGTCAGACAAATGAATTCTTAGAATGAGTTTCATACACAAAGTATTTAGACAGTAGAGTATGTGTGGACATATAAATCTTCTCTTACACATTTCTGGGATGGTTGGCAGGAAAACTGCAGTGTTCTTCAGTTGATCAGAGAAATGTAAGGGTAGCTCATGCCGTCATTGCAGATGAATCTGCAAGCATTAAATTGCTAGTTAGGAAGTGTTGTAGAAAAATACCATGAAAGAAGTAAGTTTCTTATTTCAGTATCTCTGCAGTAAAGGGATGGGCATAGGCAATGGATAGGAACATGACCTCTCCATGAGAAGGACTGCATCCAGCACTTAGCTCAGGTCTTGGAAAGCAGCAAACACAGATATAGGAATGCACTCAACAAAGACTGCAGCAATGAGCACCAGCCATGCTGGGTGGCTACATATTGCTTAGGAGATCTCACCACCACAACAGGACTCGTAGGTGGGGAGGAACAAAGAGCTGGGTTGTAAGTGTGGTGAGCAATGACATCTTTGCTAGTAGGGTCGAAGATAACATATCACATATATCTTTTTTTAGGTCTTACTCATGTATACAGGCCTGTTCCAAGACTCACTGAAATCACTGGGACTTTCTCCACTGACACCAACAAGCTCCAGATCCGGCCCATAAAGAGCTGTAGCAAGACTGCAACCATATGGAATTACTTCTGAGCCACAGTAGTAAGAGATATAATGAAAATATGTTGGCTTGTTTTAGCTGGTAAACATACAGTCTTGGCAGGCTCAGTAAGAGACCAGATGCTAAGTGGCCTGGAAACTATCCTCATCCTTAGAGGTGGCTACTTCGGATCAGGGTGAAGACCATGAAGTCTGGGCAGTGTGGGCATGTCAGCCTTGCTACTGGTTGTTTTCTACCTGTCCTGCGGATGTACAGAGCTTTCCAAGTCTGGTAGTCTGAAAGCTAAAAATTCCCTGTATCCAAACAAACCCATGGGAAAGGACATACTGAGCTAGATAAATTACAGTTATGAAATACAAGTATTTAATTAAATCTTGTCTGGCTGTATTTTGTACCCTCCCCAAAAAAAAGTCCAATTTGAAAACTAATCTGGAACTGACTGCCTATGTTATAATTTACTAGAAACTCTGTTGTCATCACTTCAGTTCATAGAAAGGAAAAATAAGAACAGCAACAGCTTTCATCAGTTCCCATTTAAAAATGAACTGCTGCATTTTAAAGAAAAAAAAATAAAATACAGAGATGGAGCCAAGCCCAAGTTTGCGGTGACTGCGGGGAGGTCAGCCAGGCCAGCCGAGGTGGAGAAAGGTGGGTCAGGTTAGCAGAGGGCAGACAGGTTTCCTGGTGTCTTCCCACCACCTGGCCTGGCGGCCCTGGGGATACCCCTCCTGAGCTTGCCTTTGGCTGTGTGAACTCCTCTGGCTCCAGCTCAGACGGGACATCTCCTGACTCTCTGCCAACAGCTGCATGTCTGCGTGATGGTGCATAAAACAGAGACTGAAGACAAGAAAAAGGTGTGGGGTGGCTGGAGGATCGCACCATGGCAAAGGCTCTACCAGATGTGATTGCGCCAGAGGGGACTGCCACCGCTGCCTTTGCTGCCCTTTGAGGATCCTGACAGCTCCACATCCAGGCTCCTGACTGAACGGTGAATAACTTCTCTACCCTCCATCTGTCTTGTCTAGGAAGCTTATTTACATTTCAGATCTTCTTCTTAGGAGCCATTTGTTCAGGACCTGCCAGAAGGCTTGTGAATGGAAGTATAATATACTTAAATAAGAAGAAAAATATCAAGGGCAACACAGCATTACAGCTGTTTTACAAAGTAAAAAACTGCACTGCCCAATGGATTTTTCCAAGCGTTGGACTGACAGCTCAGGTGAAACAGAGACGGGGCGGCAGGGCTGGTGGCTGTGATTGTTGTGAAAAGGCAGCTCCATCCCAGCTAACTTTCACAGAGCAGCTCTCTGGAGGTTAACGTTTTCTGTGTCTGGTTTCAGCCAGCTGGTGAACTGCTAAAGGAAAATGTCAGCACACACCGTTCCCCACCAACGCAGTGCTCAGCTTGGGGTGTGTCAGAAAACCCCGCTCAGATCTTCCTGTTCAAATGCTGCTTCGTTTTGAGTCTTTTATGGATGGACTGAGTTTATTCAGAGGTCGCTTGCTTTCATAAACACCGTCATGCAACAATGCATAGTCCCTGTTTCATGTGTGTGTGGTGAATAGATTGGTTAATGTGTTGTTTATTCAAACTGAATGGTTCATATGCAATAGGATTTTCTTAGGTCTTTCTTTGCTTCTTGCATGCAAAAATAGCAGTACACATCATGTTGGTTTTATTGTTTCTTTTTTTCCCCTGTAAATAGCAATGACCTCAAGAAGAGCAAAACAAAGCTCATTTTTACAGATTTAATCTGCATAGGGAGAATGTATTCCCTGTGACTAGATACCTAATACTGAATATTTACACTAACCACCTTTCCAAAAGGCTAGCGTAAACAAGCCACAATTTGTGAAATAGATACAGAACATTATGGCAATCCATCTCCTTTCCTGTGAAAGACTGCATGTGAGAGGAAACACGAGTTTAGCTAGATCCTGAGATTTCAAGATGCTTTTACAGTATGGAAGAAATCTCCCAACATTCTGATTTTTTACGAAAAGTGTAATTTTGGGGTGATACGCAAAAACTTTCAGCAAAGATTATTTTCTATTAAAAAACACTTTATCTAATTGAAAAACTTTTGTCCACTCTATTTGAAAGCTCAAAACAAGATCAAGGCCTCTTGTATGTACAGACATGATGGCAGAAAACTCATGGTCCAAGAAGGTGGTGATCTAAGGGAAGTAAATAGATAAAAAAGAAGCACCAGGACCATTCTCTGATAAAGAACAAAGATACAACAGGATTAATTGACTTACATAGGGTCACTCTGGAGAGAGACACGCTAAACCTTGGTCTCCTGACTCCAAGGCCAATGCCTTAACCACAAGACAGTCCTTCCACACTAAAAGAAGGATTATTTTGTTACTGTTGGAAGCTGTTCTTTTTATCCTATTGGTGTTTAAGAACCAAATGTTTTGTTAACAATTAATTTTGGATGAGTTTGCCATCTGAAATCTTATAGCACTTACAGTAGTTTTTGGAGATTTCCCTTGTTGGACCATTCATACAAGTAGATATATCTTATTCTTTCCTTGGCTTCTTTCTATGTTTGTTTTGGCTACCAATACATTCTCCTTACAAGAAGAATAAGGGAAACCTTTCCAAAAAATTAGCATGCTTACTGATGAGATAGTCAAAAACATATCATGCCCTTTCAAAGAGTGAGTAACCGAGAGAATTCCTCTTTTTAATTATTTTTTCTAAGCCCAGAGGAAGCAAAATATTTGAAAGAAAGAAAAAAATCTGTTTACCATACCCAAAATTTGGCAAATTTGAAACAGGAGAGGGTTCCACACACTTGTGTAAAGTGCCAGCCTCATGGGCAGTACCAAAACTCATTCAGCATTTGAAAAAAAAAATTTTCTTTCGTTGGAGGCCAAGCACAACAGCAATGAGTTTCCATACACACACACTCACTTTGCTTTCATCTGACAAACACAAGTCAGTGAACTTGCATTCTGTTTTTTTAGGAGAGTCAGTACTTCTTTTTACTTTGCTTATGGCAAAACACATGAGAATATCCAATGGAGGAAGGTCTACACAACTCCAAAGTCCTACTTAAAGCAAAAGTAATTTGTAGCCTGTATAGGCTTCATGTTGGATATTTGGTTTATTCATTTTCTCCCTTTTATATCCATGGAGAGCATCATACATGTTGAAAGCTGGACTGGGACCTTATTTAGAAGATGTATTTCATCTGTTTTCCACTGAACATTTATTTTGTCAACCCAGATGTCCCACCAGAGATTGTGGGGTGCTTGACACCATCACTTGTCTCCAAGTCATCAACGAGCACTGGCTGCAGTAGCTGGCTCATGAACACGTTGCCTTTGTAACACAGAAGGCTGAAGGCAACGGCTGAACGGGATCTGCCTCACAAAATTGCCAGCTGCCTTTTCAACTGTTTTATTAAATACACTCATCCAAAGCTGCATTTTTTTGGGAACAGTCTGGATCGATTCTGGCGACTTTGGGATGACTCAGCCTCTTGAGGTGAGGTTGCAATGAAAGAGTCTGAGATGTGAATACACACACAGTGAGTGTGACACCATGAGATGTCCCCTCATCCACAAAACTACCGATGTTCCACAGTGCCTTATATCTGCCTGCAGGAGCTGAGCCGTATAAAACCTTTCTCCTTTCTTTGTCCTGACGGTTTAGCTCTTATAGCAGGACAAAACAATCACTGATGAGTTCTACACAGCCTGTAGGGAATGCTCTTGGCTCATCTCCCTTCTGTACTCAAATGGTTTCAGAGGGGTCAAAGCTGGATAACAGCAGACAAAGGTTTAAGCTTCTTCAGGCATCTCCTCTGAAATGCCTCAACATCCACCCACCTCCATGCACAGCTTGTGGCGACGTGCACTGTCTCTAAGGGCAGCAAATCTGTTCTTGAAGTGAACTTCCAGGCAGCCCTCAAATGACCCTGAAGACAAAAACATCCAATGCTTGTGGTCTAGTGTTTACCAAGGGTTTGTCCTTGAGTCCTTGACTTATTCCCACAGTAGCTCGGTTTTCCATGTGGTCACCTATCCAAGTATTATACAGCTCCAATGCTGGTTTGCTCCCTGGGACAAACAAGATGAGATGAGTTCAGCCTAGGATGGAAAAGGGACAAAACAGAAATGTTTGCCACCTTCCTTTTATACAAAGTGGACCTAGAGTACCCCTTCCTTTTCTCAGGATTGTATTTAGCATTGCAACGGACCGACAGGCCCAGCACTGCGGGGTCAGGTTAGATGGGATCAATCTCTCCACGAGGCATTAGTCATCCCTTCCTATTTTTATTTTTGATCTGTAAGAGGCCAGTCATAACTTTTTACATACCATAACGATGAAAGTTATCAGTGTATTATTCCCACCAGAAACACTCCTTTACCAGTACTTTTAATTATTTTCAGGATCTTTAAATCAAGTCCATATGAATGGTATGTAGAGTCTGATCCTCAAATGCCCATGTGTATTAATTAAGTTGTTATTTTAATAAAAAGAATCCTCATTTAAGCTATGGGAAATTGCAGTGTATGCATGAACGTGATCCTAGTATCCACGCTGCTTTTTCAAGTAGGTTTACCTTGCACGCACACTCATCCAAAATTAAGTTAATGGCCCCAAGTCCACCCCTCAGGACTTTGCAGATGGCAGAGACTAGTCATAAACAATTTCTTTGAGAAAGTACTAGGGGAGCATAAAGAACAGATCTCTTGAAAAGGGGGAAGGATAAAAATACAGTTAGGGTAAATTGTGTTATTCTGTGCTGCAGAAGGAGAGTAAGAGACCAAAAGCGGAAATAGTTCTGGTACAGGTTCTTCACAGGTTACTTTCTGCAGCCAGTGGATCTTCAGCCATTTGCTTCCAGGGTACCTTCGTTCCACACTGGATTATTCCACAGAAAGAGAGGTGCAAAAATATTGCAATCCAGAGGAAATTCCTACAGCAGAAAGCATGGATGCTGAAATACTAGTGGGATGACAACTGCACTTATCAACACATCGTTTGACTTTAGATTCCTCCAGCTTTTCAAAAAGGGGAGGGGGGGATTTTCCACCTCATCATGACAAGTATCAAGTTAAAATAGATAGTTATAAATAGTTTTATAAAAAATGAGCACACAGAGAACATTTCTTTACATTCCTGAGTGCCTTTTTTTTTTTTTTTTGGCCACAATTGTAAGTCTTCAAGATCCCTGAAGCACTATGTAAATCTGTTGCTAAATAGATCAAGCGAGCTGTCTGCTTTGATGTACACAGCAATGTCTAGAGAAACAAATAGAAGGGAACTGGGTTTGACTTCTTGAGTATGACAGCCTCACACAGTCCAGCTTATTTAGTCTCTGTTTCATTTTGGAAGCAGGTACTTCATAAGCAGCAAAAAGGCAGGTTCAGCTTTGAGGGAGGTCAATAGTTTGCAAAATTGCAAACTGCAGTTTTTCTCTAAGTACATTTTATTCTTCAATTTATGAATCAAAGTCCTGGTATTTGCAATGTGGTGGTTAACCTCTATCACCCGGCTTTATGATGCCGAATTCTGTGCTGGACCATGAATCCATCATGTTTTATTGAGAAGGAGACAGTCTTGCATTTTAAAATGTGCAACAACGATCTTTGACTTTGTCCTTTTGAGTTGGATCAGCTAGCAAAACTGGAGGAATGTTTATGATTAAGGGAACTTATAAATCAGAGAGAAAGGAGACAAATTCATTAGTTATTGGTTATGGCAACTCTGAAGTTCTGAAGTTCCTTTTTCTTTTTCTTTTTCTTTTTCTTTTTTTTTTTAAGTATCCAAATAGAATCTATGAGGGTATCTAAATAAAAAATTCTCCAGAACAGATTCACAAAGTAGGTTCTTTGAGATAAACTCCATGTCTGATTTAGCCCCATTAACTTCGCCTGACATTTACCTTTAGGAGATAGCCAAGGCTTGGCTTGTTTGTTTCTGCACTTATCTCAAGCACATTTCTTGCATTTGAGCTCTTCTACAGAAAGTAAACAGAGATAATAAACTACACAGTGATTGTATAAATCCTCCCTCCCTGTGGAAAAGTCCTCAGCAACTCCTGCACTATACAGCCTTCAAATTTTCCAACAAGTTTTGTTTGGCTAAAACAATCTTTCAGAAAGTCATCCAGTTTTAATTGAATACATTGAGAAATGAAGGAATCTATCAAACTTTCCATGGTTCATTGCAACGGTTAATCAACCTCACAGTTAAAATGTGCCTTATTTCCAGTTTGGAATTGCCTTGTTCTAGCTTCCTGCCCTGGATAGGCAGCACATTCTTCATGAAGAAAAACAATGAATTACACACTTCAATGAAGTCCTTTTTCAACTTTTCTGATAAACTGAAATAAGGAATTGGAATTCACTGAGGGGCTCACTGCACAGCATTTCCTGCAATCATCAAATCATTTGGATTTGTTTTTTAGGTTTTTTTCCCCTCCACCTGCTCCAATGTTTCAGGAAGGTTTTGAAAGGGCAAACACCAGAGCTGGATGAGTTTCTCTCCCAGGCAGGGATGGAAATGTAGCACTCCCTGGTGCCATGTGGAGGTTGGGTTATTTTCCAGCGTCACTGTCTCCTTCCCCTTCCCATGCCATGTCTGAAGGTGGGGCCGATCCTCTACAAATATTGATATTGGGTTTCTGCTCTCCATGGCATGGATTTTCCTTAACCTGTGTTGTGGATGATCCCAAGTCTCCATCTTTCCTTGGCATTTGTGAGTAGTCTCAACAAATGGCAGATGAATGACCTTAACATAACTTGTTTCCCTCTTTTTTTGCACACCATGATAGCTGTTTCTCTGGCATAACATTTCGAAAACCTTAGAAATGGGGAGAGTCTCTGCTGTTGTACTGTGGTGTTTTCTGCAAACAGCATTTGCTATTTTTTGCAGGTCTCAGGAGCCTCAGCCAGGTACCGGACCTCCATCTTCTCTCTTTGGGTTGGTGCAGTATTTTGAGATGGAAATGGGGGCTGAGGAGATTGAGTCTGTAACTTGGTTGGCTGTTTCCAAAGATGTTCCTTAGCAGTAGATACTTCATACGCAGCCACTGAGACAGCCAAGGTGGGATGAATCCCTCATCTCACCAACTTCAGGTGCCTTTGTGGTAGATGTCAGGATCTGAGCTAGCCCCTTTACAAGATGTCTGTATAGTCAGTGGACAGAGAGGCATTTTTAGGATGTAGTTCATCTGGCCTATATTGAACATTTCTTTCAGGATAATATGAACCACACCTTGTAAGCTATTCTTTATTTCCGTTGACTATGAAGAATTTTTCTGGACATTAACTCATATATAAACCCCTTTACAGTCAAGCAAGATTAATTCCATGAACTTCAATGGCCCCAGATGAGCAAATAATTTGGAATAATTTTCTATTTGCACTCAGAAATAAACTAATTATCAAGCTATTTACTTTCTTTAAGCACATTAGTAGGCATAGGTGTCACTCCGATTTCTTTGTCAGTGGTAGCAGCGGTGAGAGAAAAGGGAAAGAAACCTTCAAACCTCTGTTGTATCCAAACACAGGAGGTCCCCTTCATATCTTGGGCATGTCTTAGCAGAGTATCATGTTTTAGAGCTTACATGGACTAGGGTATTGGACATATGTTACAGCTTTGTAAAGGGTAATTTGATATGGTGTCAGCCCCATGTTATCATTCGCCTCACTGGCACGTTAAGCCTCATTCATGTAGAGCTATTGAGGAGAGAGACAAAATCAATATATCTGTACAGTGATGAAGATTCCAAGCCAGAAACCATGAGCCACCAACATCTGCTTTACAGGGAACTCATACAGCAAAATTTGTGTGTGTGCCCGGATATTTGAAATACTCAAATAAAACTCAACATTATGCCTAATAAAACCACAATCAGGTGAAAAAAAAAAAATTGTCACGGCTTTTATGTTACTCAGTTTAGCACAGAAATCGGGAGAACTGCATCCATCCCTTGCTGTCTGGAGTGAAAGCTACTGGCACTGATTTCACTGTAAAGTCACTCCTGCTGCCTGGGTACTGCAAGGCTGAGAGCATGGGGTGGTCAATGGCCCAGAGGAGACAGAAATTAATTTTCCGTCCAACTTCTCCCTGACAAGGGCATTGGCACATCCTGGGATGGGAATTAGGCTGTACCCACTGCAGAAATGAAAGTCTGGATGATAAATAAACTCCTGCCTCTGCTGGGGAACCAAAGGAAATGATCCTCTCCCTGGTCAAGAAAGGAAATGGGTAGGATGGGACACAACACAGAAAACAGGGATCACTGGGAATCCCTCAGCATGCAAGATCTGGCACGGTCACTACAAAAGACTGTATCACAAATCAAGGCAGCTAACAGGAGAGCAACCCAGATGGGTAAGTCTTCCTTTGCAAATGGATGAAACTAGTAACAACTGCTCTGTGTGGAAAGACAGAGCCCAGTAACATGATTCCCCAGGATGGTGTGTACCTAGGAAGTACCCTGCACTGTACCTTACCTTGGTACCATCCCACCAATTCCCCCGTTTAATATTCACTCACTCTAATATTAAGCATGTACTATCTAGGATCGCCATGTGTGTCTAAGTTCCCATGGTATTTGATGGAGAGCTAAAGTGTAATCAATCTGCCTAAACAGTCTGGAGCTGTGCAAGATGTCGTAGGGCATTCAAGACATCTGAATAAGCCTGGCAGGTACTGCACAGAGGTGTGTTCTACTAATTGTGCCTCTGTCCCGTACGTTCAAATAATATATGCACCTATAAAATTCCTGACCAAACCCAACTCACCCTTCCGACACTTGGATGGTGGGAGGTCACTCAGAATGTGGAAACCAAGATTCAGTCCTTGTCCTTGCCTCAGAGAGATTAAATCCAAATTCCCTCCTCCTCTGAACTGTGCCCTAATTGCTAGCTACAGGCCAACTTGAATGGGAAGCAGCATCCTTTTATCCAGTAGGAGTTCTGCCATTATGTACAAAATTGAAAAATTTCTGTGAACATGTGGGAATGAGTAAACAGGACATTATAACCTAAGGGCTCTATGTGGGAGAGCAAGACCATGATGCTGACCTTGCTCAGAAGACTGTTTCTGTGTTTTGCTGAATGTAATGTAATATACTTGAACACAACATCAAGCAAGTCTTGGAATACTTACCCCACCAGTCACAGTCAGGCTCATCCATGTTCTCTCTGGTCTCATAAATATTTTTCTTCTTCCAATAATTCACCAAGTGAGAAACCTTCAGCTCTTCTCTCTCCAAAAAAAGCTACAGCCTTGGGGCTATGGAATGGACTTGAACGTCATGAGGAGGGCTCTAAGGCTTGGGCACTAACGAAGTGCAGATCACCCTGACAGTGATGTTGCAAAAGAAAAGACAAGTCTCTCCTTAGTTCTTGAAATAAAGGACATAGGAGTCCCTTTGGGGGAGGATTCGAGGCTGTGAAACCCAGAGAACAGATAGAAACTTCCTGGGATCCTGGACTTAGGTGCATAATCCCTATAAATGAGTGGTGTTTAAGGTATGCTCCTGCCAGTATTATACCCTATAGGTAACTCGGGATCCCTGTGTGAGGAGCATAGGTTATAGGCAAGGGCTGTGATTCCTTCCCTCTTGGTCCAGAGGCAGAGCATATGCAAGTTTAAGTACATCCAAAACCCCTGGAAAATCAAGACTGCTCTTAACACTGGATGAACTAGTGCCTAAATACAAAATGCTGCACACTGAATTGTCTTTTCTCACCATCTGTGGTGATCACAGCGTGTTCTGAAATGTCAGGTAAAGCCAGAGTCAGGAAAACTGAACTTTTGATATGTAAAACCTTTGCACGCTGCTTTTTGCAAGGGTGCCTTGTGAGGCCTTTCCACCCCCTAATGATGGAACAAATCTGTGGCAGCTCATTACAGCAAACCTGGTAACGGAGTCCCTCTTCCCTGCCTCCTCCACTGTGCATTAGCTTCCTATATAAATAAACTCTTGCAGCAGCAACAGCGCAATGAGTTTAATAGGCAGCAAATGCAGTAGGAAAAATTACAACTATTTTGTATTTTCTTAACAAAATGCAATTAGAGTACTAACCTCCAAGGATGACATTTCCTTTAGGGTTAAATACCAGCTGGGTCTTGGCTCTTAGTTTCTTTGCTTTTCCCATGTAGGTCATATCACCAAGAAATGCTCTTTATCGGTCATTAACACATAAGCCTCCATTAATCTCATTGCTCAGCCTTTCTGAAAAACAGGCAGCTTGTTTGCAGTGGAAAACTAAAGATACTGGCTGTGAAATGGTTTTGGCACCTTTAAACTCAATTTGTTTGGAACAAGGTTGTCATTTCACTCTTCTGGACAAAAAGGACAAGATCACTGCTGTGGAGAAAGACTCTGGGACAGTTTTCAGCATGAGGGTGGCTTTCCACTACACGCAAAAACCAATAGCATTTTGCACAGATACAATGTGTAGAATAGTCAAAAATAGTACCCACAAGACCAGTCAACTTTTCAACGTTTTTTAAATTTGAAACAAATGTATAAATTATTAGGGAGGAATCAAAAGAAATGGACCAAAGTTTCTTCTGCTCACTGGATATAAGGAATAACAAGTAGTGATGTGTCACCCAAGAAAGTTTCTTTCTCAGTGAGCAGAAAAGCCAGGAGGCAGCATTTTAGCCTATTTTGTCTCATACACCTTCAAGGTCTGCGGGGTGTAATCCTGAAAACCTGTTGGTAGACCAGGGTGAAATGACAGCCTTTGGGGAACTAACAACACCCACATCCAGTTAATATTATTGTATGATCTGTTTCATGGTTTGGAATTAATTACAATTGAGGCATGGAAAAAAAAGCTGAAGCCTGAAGTGGGTTTTCAAATTCATAAGGAAGTATTTTTCTTTGAATAATAATGTTATTATAAAGTTATGATCTTTCTCTTTTTTAAATAAACCCTTTATTTTCTTTCAAATTTCTGTTACTTGTGGCCAGGGGCTGTCTGGTGCTCTCGTCTTGTGGGAAATTGCTGGCTGGAAGCAGTATCTTTTCTGTAACTACCACTTTCGCTGAAATAGTTCTGGGCACTCCAGAAATACCTTCAAGTATTTGGTCATAGGCACTGAAAGTTGGAGGGACAGCTAATAGCTGATGGTTGTTCCTAAATGCAAGAAAAGGGTAAGCTCATTTGAAAACTTCTTTTTAAACATCTCGGTATGTCTCACATTTCCAAAACCAAGTGAGTTTGCTCTCTTGCCTGTGCATAACTCAGAATGGTACTGACATTTACTGCTTTGTAAATACTGATGGTGAACCTCAAAAAAAGTCAGGTGAAGATTGTTATTTTCTACTTTCCACCATAAAACCCTACCCGTGGAGATTCCTCAAGCATTTTATACATGAATGAAGCCTTCCAACATGCCCCCGGGTCAACAGGCCACCCCTCCTCGCAGTTGTCTGTAACTGAGGAATCCAGCCCAACATCAGAGTTTCCCTCGTAGTTCCAGGGAGCGATGGGTACCTCCAGAGAGAGATTCAGGAACCCTAAGATGGGTATCCCAAGGTGGGTGTTTCCCCTACAGCGGTCCTTTGGTGGCACAGGGATCTGTGTCCTATCTAATACCCAGCAGCAAGTGCTGGGAGAACCCATCCCACCTTCAGGTCCGAACTGAGAACTGGCTTCTTCACACATCTGAGGCAAAACAAGGAGTTTAGGAGGACAAATGCCCAGCTCTGTGCTGGCAATGGAGTCTCAGGAAGACAAACAAAAACCAAAACTTTGCAGGCACAAACAGCAGTTCTCAAAGAGACTTTTTGAATCACCCACCACATGATTGGGGTGTTGTCTATGGGAAGGTTTGCATCCACAAATTTTCAGTCTTAGAAACTCCTTCTTTTGTCACATTATTACAAACTGTGGCCAAAATTCAAGATTAGGAATCTTGCCGTTGGTTTCAATAGAACACCATTTAATTCCGTTTTTCTTTTCACACTAAGCTGCATCCCAATCTTATTTCTGGCAAAAATACATTTCAAAGAAATTGTTCTGTGTCTCCCTGCATCATACGCTCTCACTCCAACTCTGACCCATATTCCCTGAGATATGCGCAAGGATAAGAGGCAGGTCATGCTACAGCAGCGCTGGAGCTACCCACGTGAAGATTGGCCAGTGGTAGACATCAGCTGCTTCATTAGCTGGATGCTGTCAATAGAGCTGCGAAGACTGAATCTTCTATGCTTTCCCACAACAGGAGACACAAAGTTGGGTTTCTCTTTCCTTCCCCCATGGGGATTTTCATGAAGTCTGTAGAAACGTAATCATCTTTGAGACTCCCATCCCTCTGTCAAATTTGGTGGAAATAAGCTTAACAGTTACTGGAAAGGCTAAACCGACAAGCAGGTATCAGCAGACACAATTCACACTTCCCTACAAAACCACAATAAAAGTACTTATTTGTCATTTACTGAACACCAGGAAAGAGCTGAGCCCTGCAAAACACAGAGAAGAAACCACAGCAACCACGAAAGAGCTTCACACTTTTTGCTGGACCACTCAGAGCAGCCACTTCCCAGCGATGATTCAGGGATTAGTGTCCTGACCAGCACAAAGCACAGAGGCAGAGACAGGAGGATTGTGTGGTAACAATGAAAAAATTCAGGATTTAACATCCTTCAGCTTGGTCCTTAGGCCAACAGGAAATTTTCCAATAGGAAAACCTGACTTTTTTCTCATGAATAAAAGCAAAAGTGCTTAATATTAAGAACAACAACAATTCTTTACTGAAGTGGTCTCCCTGTAACCTCAGATTGTGGACACTGATAGGAGGAGCAGAGGGACACTTCTGTTTTGTGCTAAGCAAATTTGCCCATCATTAGTAATGGATGCAGAAGAGCTGACAGGTAACCTGGACATTTGGTCCTATTTTCTCAGACATGATGCTTGAGATTAACCCCGTTTTAAACAGATTTTTCTTGTTTAGGTAAAGCAAATTGCTATTTGCCTGGGTATTCCCTTAAGTAATTGTCACTGTAGAGCTATTTTCCATCTCTGGTTATTAAGGTCAGTGAGGAATAGGCAGCAGATAAGAGTCCTCTTCCAGCCATCTTCTAGCTGCACACAGTACATAAAATGTGTGGTCATAAGCAAAAATATATTTCCTAATTCCCATTTTACTGGGATTGAAAAGAAGCCATAAATATTTTGACAGTTTTAACCTGCAATTGTGTGTCTTTTTTCCCTTGTCTCAAGTGAAGGCCACCCTTTCATGAAGTTTGCAAACTCTTGTTTTCCCTGGTGTTCAGAAACACTGAGACATTCCCATACACAGCATTTTGGGTGTCTCAGTTGTTCATGCTGTTAATCATCAGTGCTGTTCCTCTGCTGCTGTTGCTCCTTTAAGAGCCCTTGTCCTTGGAAGTCAAGTTCATGAAGCTTAATTCAAGTTCTTCAGAGTCTGAAGTGGTGATACACCAATTAACCAAGCAGCACTAATTGTGAGATGATGCCAAGGCACTCAAGGGAAAACTGGGGAAGTATACGCCATGAATCAAGATTGTGCTTTCATTCTTTGAGTTGCTGTTAGCTAGAACCAGAAAAAAAAAAGCACTGAAGGGCATCCCAGAGGTTAATGAAAAAGGCTAATTGCACGTTTCTCCTCTTACTTGGAAGGCTTAATTGCTATTTAAAAAATAATAACAATAATAGTACACATTTAACATTCTGCATGAAATTGCACAGATTCCATAGGGGCCTGGTTTTCTTCTCCTATAACCTGTTTATCATTATACCCTTAAACAAGATGCAATTAGGACTAGATCTCACTGGGACTGGATCACAAATGATCTTCTAATAGGAATATCCTTTACGGAAAAAAACCCCAACATTTTCCAAGGAGAGATATCTATAAATACCATTTGAAATTCATTGTCTACCAGTGAAACTGAGGTAAGCACTTTTAATTGATCTGCTTAAAAACATTTCTTTAGTTTGAGTCTTGTCTATGAGGAAAAAGTAAATGTAACTAAGACTCTGACCTTCCAGGGAAGAATCCACTTTGATTCTCCCCAAATAAACTTCTTCAGAGATTTTGCTGCATAAAAAGTCTTCCTTTCCTTGTCTTGCTTTGTCTTGCCTTGCCTGTTGAATCAGGACATTTTCCTCCTGTGACAGCAAACTTTGCCTTTGGAGTTTGGATTTCCGTTTCCAAGCAAACTGGGCACTGAATTTAAAAGCTCCTCAGCCTGACTTCTGAAGGTCCGACGCCATGTCTCAGCTAGACCAGAGGACTGAGCACACAGCTTGGCTGTAGAAGAATTAGACCAGGGTGAATCCCTGCTTAGCTTTCAGAGAGTCCAGCTTAAAATGCCTCAATGCAAGTTTTGTGCAAACTAGTCAGAAACTTGCCTTCTGGTTCTGACCTGAAGGCAGAAGAAATAGCACAAAAATTGCTTGACTCTTAAGGTGCTCAAAATGATGGGAATCTTGTAAAATCAGCTGGTGTCATTAACCTCCTGACCTCTTGCTCCTGCACATGTGAGGTTTTCACTATACTAATCCCAACTTCTGCAACCTTGATAGTAATTCATGAAGTCTACTTTGGGAACAGACGTAAACCCCTCAAAATCTCATGCATGACTTTGGGGACTTATATTCTCTCAGAAGGGCATTTTGTGTGAAAGTGAGACCTGCATCCAGATCCTTACACATGGGCAGGTGTCTGAAGTTCATGGTGACATGGGGGATTCCACTTTATGCATCAGTTTTGCCTTCGTTGAGGGGTATCTCTCCCATTAAAAAGGGATGCACTGCTGAAGTAACATTTACAAAACTGGTCCCTCATGCAGTGGTGGTTGGAAACCACAGCTGTGTGTCATGAGCAGCAACACGAAGGGCATGAACCCACTTCGAAGCAACGCACTGACATCCCCAAATTACAGGCAATGGTGAGGAAATAGCAAATTGCTAATTGTGAGATGGCTTTGTTTAAATGTGCTGATAGCCGAAGAGACTAATGCGCTGGCTGCCTCTGGCACTGCAGAGATAGCTGTCTCCCTGGCTGGGAGATCACAGTGCTCTGAAATGCCCTTCCTTCCTCTGGAGATGAAAGGCTGCCTGGATGCACAGCTAATTTGTCAAGCGTACAGTGCTCAAATATAGCCCATTTATCTCCCTCTAAGTGTTTCGTTTCTCCCACCACTCAGCTTAGCAAGATAATGTCAGTGGGCAGGGGGATGCTGTTTTAGGTGCAAGAAAGCACTCAATTACCCATTGTGAATAATTTCTAAGTACAACCTATTTCTGTCCAGAGATACAAAGTTGCATTTTTCTAAAATATCTTGGAAATCAATAGGATTTGGAGACTTAATACGTTTCCGTGCTTAGGAAACCCCCATAGGATACGTCTGATTTTCTTTTCCTGATGTATGCCTTTGCCTCCCTCCTTGATGCCAGTGGGGCTCCTGCTGGTGCACACAGAGGCGAGGGGAGGATCCAGGGCTACACTCTGTGTCTGTGCATAAAAGGGGAGGTGGATCAACACATCAGGCTACAGCACACAAGTACCAAGTTTCTTTGACCTCCTGGGGTGTGTGCATCACAGAGCTGAAAGTCTGTACTTTCAGCCCATTGCTAAAGTTGCTTCACATTGGGCAACCAAAGTGGGTTTTATTTCATGTTTTCTGCTTGAACTGTGCAACTGGCTACTCTGCACCCCGGTGATAGTGTGCTTGCTTGTCTGTGTGTCCAAACCCTCACAGCGCTTGCATTCACAGTCTCAGACAGTTGCCTTTGCACATCTACGTACATCTGTAACCACACCTATCCAAACAAATTCATCTTCCTAACCAAATGTGCAGGAGAATAAAAAACAAATGTACTGCTCGCACAGAGCACAGAAAAGCAAAGAAAGATGGTCATGAACAAGATAACATCTTTCTTTACGCATGATGGACATCAGGAATAAAAAGCAGTCTATAACTTTAACCTTTCTAGCAATCTTTCACATGTTGAAAACAGCCCAGGACTGGACACAGTGCCCTAAGAGAGGTTTTGCCAATGTTAAGCTGAAAGGAAGAATTTCTTCATGGATGTTTCATGCTTATATACACCCCCACGACCCTTTGGGCACAGCCTGATGTTGCTGACTGATCAGCTTGTGTATCACTACAGCCCCTAGATCCTTGGCTGTCTAACCAGTTGCTCTTATATTTGTTCGGATGATTACCTGTGCCTAAGTGGGGTGCCTTGTCCTTGTTGAGTTGTTCCCTTCTTTTTTCCATCTTTGTCTCAAAATTGTAAAGATAATTTTAAATTCTAACACTGTCCTCCAAAGAAAATTTTAATGCTTTCTTCCAAGCCCATCTAAACTTCATGTTCTCTCAGTATTTAAAATGTCCATTCCTATTTTATTGCCTCAGGAGGCCACTTAGTACATCCTCCAATTTAAGTGCAAGCCATTTTTATTACTTGTTTTCCAAGTAAATATTTCCATTCCATTTTTGCCCAGTGCCAAGTATTTTCATCTAGACTATGCTCCTTTGGTTTCCCAATGAGAACAGCATACTCTGGCATATGCCAGACAGATGCTTCTCCCCCACCCGAAAATCCTGTTGCCCTCTTATCAAGGAAAATAACCTCTGGAACCTGAATAGTAGTTGAACATAAGCATCTGCAACTGTTCATTTTCAATAGAATGTCTACACCTGAGCATAAACACTAAAGTCATTGTGAAGTATAACCCAGAGAATCACTGGGGAACTTCCAGTCAAAAAGATTTTGACAGAAATGGAAAAAAATCCCAACACCCTAAACCAAAACACGCCCCATCATAGACTTCTGTGGACTTTAAACGATGCCCTGAGAGTGCTTTTGTCTCATCCTGTTCTCAAGCAAGTCAGAGAAGACAGACTGATTAAATTAACCAGGACAAAAGAGGCAAGTGGTGGTCCCTTGAATGATCAGGTCCCCGTACCATCGTGTTGTCCCCTTTTGGATACACACCACCTTTCTGACTCACTGCAGGCAAGATATCCTTCTGCATCTGGTCTCCATTAGGCAGTAGGCATCAGAAGGAGGTGAGGTCTGCTATGGCTTCTTATTTGGAGAGGTTGTTGCTTGGTAGTACAAACAGTGGGCTATTAAAAGAGCCAAATGCTGATATTTCCACAGCGCTTGTAACACAAGCTCCAGTTTGCTTCAGTTTGGTTACAGTGGTTTACATACAAAGCCACATATGTTTAAATGTAATATTTATTAAGCTTACTTAAGTTTATTCTGAGGTATGACTGGAACCCAGTTTATTCTGGCTGGGTCAGGGAGCCTGTGTCGGGTTTGGAAGTGTGATGTCCTGCCATGTGCACCAGCGCTGCGGCAGAGCTGGGGCAATCTGCTTCGAATTAGAAACCCAGCTTATTTTATTGTGCTTGGCCTGGCCCTGCTACCCAGTGACCCTGAGCGCGATTGCTCTTAAAGAGATAATATGGTTCGATAAAACATAAGAACCTTCAGAAAAGGGGAAGAAATATCAGCTGTCAGGGCCTAATTACAGCCCACGGTGTATTTCCTTTGTTTCTTGGATGCCTGTCATACGTAGGCTGCAAAGCAGCTCTATGCACCTGTATTTTGGCTGGCAATAACGTCGTCTTCTTCCCACACACCAATAATCTGCTGGCAGTACGTGCACAGCAACCGTTGCCCGATCAAGGTGCACACTGGCAAATTCATGTGAAATGCTTCCCTCCGCCTCTCCACAGCTCCGAAAGCAGAGCCAGGCTTTCTGTGGGATATGGACTGAGCCAGAGTTGGAGCCAAAACCTTGCAACCATTTTCCGAAGGGTATCTAGATATAGTACCCAACTGGAAAATGGCCCTTTGTGTAGACTTGCTGAGTAAAGAGATTGCCTCGGAATGTGCTAAGCACATATAATTTTGATTATTGCATTATGATATGGGAGGCTATATAGAAATCCACAAAAAATTACTAACTTGTAATTGGATCTATGCAGCATATAGAGAGCATTTCATCCAAACAAGATTCATTGCCCTTGCTTCCAGCAGCTACAGGACCATCCCTCATGACGTTTTTTTCCATAGACAAAAATCAGTCTATTGGAAAGCTCCTAAACAGCCACGGCTATTTGCAAGGAAGCCTGCACAACATTAGTTCTTGTGATACTGCAACTTCCAAAACAATGAAAATAAGGTAAAGGCTGAGGAAGAGAAAAACTGAAAAAATCAATTTGCTAGGCACCTTCCAAACTTACAGGGAAAGTAGATTTCCCGCCCTTTCAAATTATCACAAACCTACTTAGAATTTTGTCCGTAAAACTAAATGATTGAGAACAGCTTTAGCTAAGCTTCAGATACATTCATTTTCTCTTACTTAAGTTCATTTAACTCCAGATATTTTACTTCACTGCCTGCAATGATTTTGGGGGGCAGGAGCACATCGCTACGAGTTGGGGTGTTTCAGAGCTTCCTAATATTGCTCTTACACAGATCAGCTCCTTACACGTCAGTACAGGATGCTGAGGATCCCATTTAACAAATTGTTGAAACACTGTTATTTAAGTTTTATTTTAACCTGACCATATTTTGTTCAAATTCTGTTTAGTTTGTTTCAAAAAATGTAGTTGTGAAACATTTTAGTTTCAGTCCAAAAAAAGTTTTTGCCGACACAGAAAGTTTCCATTTTGGTCTTGGTTTCTTCCTTCTTTCTCTGGCTTTTACCCCCTTCCTCCTCACTCCATAAAAATGGCAACATTGTTAATTTAGATTCAGTACAACTCCAAACAAAGCATTTCATAAGGTTTTCAATCCATATGAAATAGCATTTTTCATTACAAACTGTTTTGTCAAACAATCAGAAGGCTCCCAAGGAAATTTTGGGTAAAGTTCATTCTTTTCTCTGTGTGTTTTAGTCACATTTTGGTGGAAGGGAAAAAAAAAAATGTCTCCTTGCTCTTCATTCTATTGATATTTAAAATCAAGGACAAAAAAAAAAGTTTGGAAAATATTATTTCTGTTTAAAAGACAATGCCACTTCTGGTTTTAAGTTAAAGGAAAACATTTATTTGGACATATAAATATAGCTAGGTCCACAAAGACTGCTTTTTCTCCTCAGATTAGAAATACCATGTGACTAGGTGCTTTTTCCCTCTCTCCATCTCTTGTCTATGTACCACTCCTCCAAACACAGTCCAACAAAGTGGATCCGGTCCCATCAGCCTCAGGAACACATAAATATGAGACTGTCTCTTAGCTCATTGGGACTGGTTGGGAGAAAAAGGACATGAAGGGTGTAGAAATGCAGAGTTAATGTGAAATAATCAAATAGTGTGGAAATTCCATAGTGTAGGAACAAATATTCATAGCAGAACCCCCTCATACGGTCAGAAAACCTGCATTTCTCTGATGGTCTCTGACCCCCATGCTCTACCAGCTCACACTGGGACATGACTAATCTCTCATGGTCCTTGGTACATAGGTTCTTTGTCAACAGTTTGCTTTACTTTGAGAAGAAAGAAGAAAATAACATGTCTGTGCCCTTCTCTGTAACAGTCCAGAGTTTGGGACCTGGTGAGCTTCAAACCAGCAAGAAAAGAAGTATGTCCCTCAGATCCACTGTATTCAGGACTTTCTTGTATGTCTGTCTTATATTTTGGAATTTCTTGTAGCAACACATTTCCTGACATCGCCCTGTCCCTGCAGTAGTGCTGTCCCTGGCATGAGGCACTCCTGTCCAGTGGTAAGCAGGACGGGGCAGGGGCTGCAGACCCTGCAGGTGTGGCTCTCATCCCCTTGCAGCAGCAGGATTTTGTGGTTTTTCTTGGCTGCTTTCTCTCTTGTCCATCTTCCCTCCTCCCTTTTTCTCCAACAGGTGAGGATGGTTCTCACCAGCTGCGTCCCACTGGAGGGAGAGAAATGGTGGAGATCTCCAGCCCTATGCTGCAAACCCACAAGAGACAGCCTAGGGCAGAGGGGAGCAGGAGACAGGGCCCGGTTTCCAGCTGCCACCTTGGGATTCATCTCGCCTAACATGAGATCCCTAAAAATTAGAGTCTCCAGGTGGATGCTTTGTCTTCTGTAGGCACCTGCCCTGCTTTCTCAGTTGACTTTGGAGGGAGATTATTTGCCAAAAGTGGGATTCAACACACCTACCTCTAGGTGTCTACACGTGTCATGGTTTCAGCTGGGATAGAGATGACCTTCTTATTAGCTGCTGGTATAGTGCTATGTTTTGGATTTGGGATGAAAATAATGTTGGTAAAACACTGATGGTTTTGATTGTTGCTAAGCAGTCAAGGCCTTTTCTGCTCCTTGTACCACCCTGCCAGCGAGCAGGCTGGGGATGCACAAGAAGCTGTGAGAAGACACAGCTGGGACAGCTGACCCCAACTGACCAAAGGGATATTCCATACCATATGTTGTCATGCTCAGCATATAAAGCTGGGGCAAGATGAAGGAAGGGGTTGGGGGACATTCAGAATTATGGCATTTGTCTTCCCAAGTAACCATTACACGTGATGGGGCCCTGCGTTCCTGGAGATGACTCAACACCTGCCTGCCAATGGGAAGCAGTGAATGAATTCCTTGTTTTGCTTGGCTTGTGTGTGCGGCTTTTGCTTTACTTATTAAACTGTCTTTATCTCAACCCATGAGTTTTTCCTCACTTTTACTCTTCCAATTCTCTCCCCCATCCCAACTGGGGGAGTAAGTGAGCAGCTGCATGGTCCTAGTTGCTGGCTGGGGTTAAACCACAGAACATGTAGGCATCTGCAGTGAGCTAAGGGTTGAAATAACATGTCCACCCATCTGTGTCCAGCTCCATTTGAGATGTTGAAGGGTAGCCTTCCTGGGACAGGGGTGTCTCATGGGGCAGGTCTCATTGGAGTGATCCCAAATGAATAACTCAGATGATGTGCCTAATGTTTGGGCAGCTAACACTGAGACAGTCGCGTGCTTATCCTCACTGTGTGAGACCTGGCAGGTCTGTAGCACTTGCAAGCAGCACAGCCAGAGGAGAGGATTTCACTGCAATCTGCCATAGCAATGCTGGTCCCTCCAAAAGGCAGGAGGAGCTGTGTGCTCCCTTGAGTCTCTTGGATAATGTATGTATTTTCTTCTTGTGCTTCGCTAGTGTGATATGTGAGAGGAAGGGCTGCCTCAAGCTAGAAAGCGCAATTTTGGCTGTCAGTGCTCCTGCTCCCTGTATAAAGGTTACTCAAATAAAGACCTGGGGAATATTGCCCTTCTGCGAACACTGCTGATTGCCAGCATCTATCAGCTGGAGATAGCTGACGTGCTCTGCCAGGGAGATCGCTTCAGCAGCACAAAACAAACCACTCCGGCTCTTGTTAAAGCACACAATTTTCTTGTCAAGTGTTTTGTCATTGCTGTAGTCTCACAGGCAGTGCTGCCTCTGTTTACCCAGCCCTACTGCCTCCACATCGAGAAAAGTCTTAATGGAGGGACGTGGGGTAGAATCCCTATGGGAGACCTCCGTAATCCAAGGAATAGCAGGTAACAACCTGTGCTGTACATCTCCTCTCACAGTTCTGGGATGGAGGAAGAGAGCCAAGTCCTCAGTTAGGTCTGGAGGTCTGAGCCCTGCTTTGCCAGTGTGATCTCGTGCGCTCTTTTAAGGTCAGATGCAAAGAAATGCCCCAGTTCCCATTGCCTTCGGGACCCTTTGTGTATTATGGCCTCATTTCCTCCAGCTCCCTGCTGGGTTTTCCTTCCAGTTTCGTACCAGAAGAACCCCATTTCCCTGTTTTCCCCTATTATAATGCTAACGGGCTGGCGGTGAAAGCAGGGGGCTTTGCCAGCAAAGGGAGGACAGCCAGCACTGCCCCTGCACACCAGCCCCAGGGAGGGCAGAGCAGAGGGGGCTGATTTTGGTGTGTCAGCACAGCTATGCAGAGATGACTGATGCTTCTGCCAAGAGCAGCACGGACTGATGCTCAAGGAAAACCACTCTCTCCCCCAAAACAGGCAATGCAATGTCCCAGAGGGTCTGGGGAAGGAAGGGGTGAGGGGGTTTCTTCTGTCCTTGTGTTCTCCAAGTGCCAGTTTGAGCTCCATTGCATTCACCAGGAAGTTGTTCAAATAACGGAAAATAATGGGAGTCTCAGGCTATGGACAAAAAGTCCTTGAAATAATGGAAGCGCCAGCACGTGGACAACAGCTGGGGCACCCTGAGATGGAGACGACTCAAAAAGGGCTTTTGATTATGAACAAAATACCCAGGACCAAGCGGTTCCAGGTCCACAAGGTCCAAAACTCCTTGGAGAAAATCTCAGGTGACAAACTGCCAATTTTTGCAGCACACTGGCTCTCCAGCCCTGCGTGCGCTGGCTATGCATGCTAGCTGCTCCCCAGGCTCGGAGGCTGCAGGACCCTTCCCTGAGTGGGAAAGCCTCCCAGAGGCAATGTCTCTGGAATCAGGGCTTTTTTTTTTCTTTGCCTTTTTTTTTTTTTTTTAGTCTTATGGAAAATATTCGCAGCTCACCAGCGCCTCAGAGCTGAGGCAACCTTGCCTGAGGCCGCGTCTCAAGCTGGTGGGGTGGCATGGGTTGCAAGGCTGGGAAGATAGCGCTGCCAAGCCTCCTTTGGAAGCAGCCTTTGTCAGTCCTTTCAAGGTCTTTTGTTGAAAACCCTTAAAGCAGCGAGAAAAAGGCCCTTTCTCACGACAGCTTCTCCGGACAGCCTGGGAGAGCTGCAAGCTCAGCCCGTGGGTGCCAGCAGACTACTGGAAGGGGGCACCGCTGCCCATGGCAGGTCCATGGGCAAGGACCAGCCCTAAGCACAGGGTGAGTGGACATGGGGGATGTCTCAGCACCTACCCAAAGGATTCAGTCTTCCTCTTTTAACACCTCGTGCCTCAGGCTGAAAGGATGTGCACTTGTCACCTTCATACTTAACAGCAAAACTTGCTAGGATAGGACTTCACAGAAAGTGCCCCACAGTTGAGTGAGGAAAAGGGCAACTCAAACTATACTGCTGCAAGGTTTGTCTGTTCTACTGCCTTTCTTCGTAATGCTAAAACCTCACTTTTTCTTTCTTAAGCTCAGTCAACATTTAAATGACAAGTTTAGTAATGGCAACTGAAACTGCGGTGTTGTCTCCCTGCTTCAAGTCCCAGATTGCAACACCTGCTGGGCCAAGACTCTCCCAAACCTGTGAGATCAAGTACTGCAGGATGTGCAGGCTCAGACTGAGCTCCTTAAACCATCCCAGCTCCATCTGCAGACATCACGCTTGAATTTAAATCATCCACAGCCTTGCAGGTTAAAGGCCAAACAGCCTCCATCTGCCCAACCAGGGTGGCACTTCAAAAGACCCAGGTGGCAAGAAAATGTAGTCAGGCCTCTGAATTGTTTTATGAAGAGCGTACGATGATGTCATGCCCCTTTACAAAGTCAGGTAGTCACATTAATGAATCTGCTATAAATCTGGGGAAGTTGCAGGCACCGCTCAGAGTTCACAATACATGGATCGCGTTAAGTTCCACATTGATTAGAGGTAATGTAGGAGATGTATGTGCCTTTACAAGCAGTAAAGGCACTGACTAAAGCAAAACATGCCTCCGCATGGATAAATGACAGCGTAGGTAATGCCAGCATGAGAGGCAGTGAACTCCTTCCCTTTCTGTGTTGTATGGATATGGAGGGCACTCTTGCCAACATTTCTTTTGGTTTCAGGGTAGTTAGTGAGGGTAGAGAAAAATCCAACAGTAATAAATGAGTTGTTACAACCTGCCCTTTCTGCTCCAGCGATTTCATGTTTTTGTAAACAGGAAACATCGTGTAACTTGGCAAGGACTCGATGTGATAATGCTGAAGAGTGATCAGACAGTCAACTATGAAACCACGATGGTGTCTGCTGAGGAAAACCTACAAGCTGTCAAGAAAGCTGCTGGACATTTTGAGATACAATCTATCAATTATCCAAGATGAATGTCTGTATTTATAGATAAATTTTATTTTTTTCTGTTGTAATTCCATGCCATCTTAGTCTTACAGTAAGCCACCTGGCCAGTTGGAATACGCAGGTTAATTTCAAGGTAATATATTATTCTATATAATAAAAACAAGTTGTCTGGTGTTTTTAGTGAAGTTGTCTAAGGCTGTTCCCATGGGCTCCCCACCTCCCAGGGAGAAGTTGCAATCTGCTCTGTTTCATCATCACTTTTGTGGCATTTCCTACTGAGATGAGTGGCACTGAGACAATTTCCAGACATGGTTATTTGTTCTCCTTGACCTGAGTGACTGCTGTTTTCTAAGCCATTTGCAGTGTCAATCCTGGGATTTGACACTTAGACTTCTCCAGTTGGGGATTAGAATGTTGTATCTTTCCTTCAGGCTCCTTATTAATTTTCTGGAGGCAGTTACAATGGAGCTGTTCCAAGGATTTGTTCACTAACAACACTTAATTCTGCAAATCAGGCCAATTTCACCAATTTCACATAACATGATAAACCAGTTTCCAACAAGCTAAAAACTTTTTCCCAGACCTCCAACCCTGATTCTGTACAGAGTGTTTAACAATAATGACTACTTCTTTGTTTGTGTTTTGCCCCATACCTAAGGAAGATTTAACACACTGTGTTCCCAGCTGTGCCTACAACCTGCACAGACAGACCAAGAACAGCTTACAGCTCCAAATATTTCCCTCCTTTGAATTCTTTCCATTGTTTGCTTGTCGGTTCCCCTCCCAAAGTAAACAGTTCCATGAAAATTTAAGCAATCTTAAATGTGTTGTTTGCAGTGACCTAATGTCTTACAAACAGATGAACCCAGAGCTCATTGGGCAATAATTTCCTATTGTTCATATACAGTCTCAAGCCTAAAAATGACATGCATGCCCCTAAAGCCACCTTCTATTGTGGTTGAGCAATGTGTCGTCAACCCTCTTCTTTAAGCAACTGTCGTCTGTAAGCTCAAGAATAAGCTCAGATGACCTGAGCGGTTTAGGTCACCAGCTCATCTGGGTTACCAGAAGGAATCACACAAAATGATCTGAAAGTGAGTCTGGAGCACTTTTGAAATCTTGCCCGACCTGGAGGACTATTGAGGCATCCTTGCTCTTTAGGGAAGCATGCATCTATGTATACCCAGTCATGTTGCACCCTAGCTGAGGCCTCTAAAATGCCAGATAAAAGCCCTTTGCACAACAGATAAGGCATTCCATTTGTATCACTACTGCTCTCTTGATGACTCTAGGTCTGCATCCCATGGAAGTTCTAATGCTCTAGTCCACCCTTTGCAGAGGAGGCTTTTGAGTGGAGCAGAGTAGGATGGAGCCCCTGAAGGAACAGCTTCATGAATCAGAGAATTTTGTTGACTTAGACGTTAAAAAACATTTCCCCAGGGCAAAACCATGTTCTGAAAAGAACATCAGGAAAGCAGCGGTCTTGCCACCACCTTCATATCTCATTTTCATCCAAAGGTATTGCCCCAGTTCACCAAGGCCACGGCGGAGGAGCAGAGAAAGATGGGGAAACCTCCTGTTGTTGCCAGCATGAAAATTCAAGCCAGTACTTTTTGTCACCACTTCCTCCCTAATCCCCACGTTTCTCCTCCTCTCTGTTCTTGAGGAGGTAATCTTGCGTTTGCGAATGCCAAGGAGGCTCAGCCTCAAAGGAAAAGAGCAATAAGCACATCTCTTTGTGCCGGCAGCCTCTGAAGGCAAACCGCATCACTTGGCACGGCACGGGGCTGGCCTGCGGCAGGAGGTGAGCCGAAAGCAAACTTTGCGGTGCTGCGGCACGTCGGCATGTTGAGCTGGGAGGCGTTTGGCTTTGGGTCAGGAGACGAGCTTTCCCAGCACTGTTTGAACAAACACACCTACTCAGCGCCAGGTGTGCTCCCTCACGAACACTTCCGCTGGATGCACCCCGATAGTCGCCGGCTTGATTGACAGCCCTGCTACAGCCGGCAGCACCCGGCAGGGTTTGATGGAGCTGATAAGGATCTCCGGGGCGTTTCACCAAAGCGTAAGGAAAAAGCCCAAGTGAGTCAGCAGAAAGGTACGATTCTGCATAGGGCCTCTGGACATGAGTTGTTGGACTCTCACCCACAGAAAGAGTAGGAGTGTTTTCTTATTGTCTCTAATGAGTTTTGGATCAAGGTTTTATTACAAGGAAAAGAAAATAAATAATGTCGATTATAAAATGCTCTCCTCCTCCTAGCTTCATTTTTTAACATGATTTAAGAGTGCCCAAGGGAAAACATTTAATCCAAAACCCATTTTGGATTTTTATTTTAGGAACATACAGGAAAGTTTTGAGATGCAGCATGTTTTGAGCTTCTAGCAATTCAAAGGCAGATTTTCAAAGGCGGAGCGAAGCTGAGCACATGAATACCTTTAGCCAGTGCAAGAGGAATATCTGCATATCCTGTGCACTTTTATATGGAGTCAACAAGATGTAAGAGAAAGTAAATCCATTGTCCCATAATATGCATGAGAATACACTTACAGCACAGATCTATCAATGACAATTACTTAATTCTCTGGAAGTTAACTCAGAGGAATTTCAACACAAGAGTATCAAGGATGGGAATATTGAAAATCGTCTTGCTTCCCAAGAAGCTGTCACATACTTGCAATTTCAGTCCACCCAAAATGATTGTGATGATAGATGAATTTCAAATATAGCCATCTGGTATAGCTGTATGGTCTAAACAAATGACTTGGTGTGCTCCCAAAACAGCAAGGTCATCAGCCTGTTGGGTGCTGCACAGTTTTACGATGTAAAGAAAATTGAAAACAAAAGCATGCTGGAGATCAAAGATGACCCTGAGGTTGACGAACTCTAGCATCCATATGAAACAGGGCTCCAAAGGACCTGAAGGGGTCATCTGGTCCATCTGCCTTCTCCAGGACAGGGTCTGTCTCCCCTGCACGGTCCCACAAGGACCACAGAGAAGAAACCCATTGAAACGCTTTGCAAGCATTCAGTCACAAAGAGCTCTTTTTACCTCTGTTAAGATCGCTTTAATGGAACAGTCCAGACTCTAGAAGATTCCTGGCTGCATGTGCAAAAATGAAGTTTTGTGAGGGGAGGGGGGCTGTCACACTCTCATTGCTCATCTAGCCCATCTGGATCAGGAGGGCATTCAGGTTTGCATCCAACAATGCAGGAGACAGAGAGGAACAGCACTAATGACCCCAGGTCAGGATGGAAAGATCAAGCGAGGCAAGCAAAAGATGAGATGACAAACACTAAAAGTCACTGAGATATTGCTAATGGAATGGTGGGATTATTTAGGAATTCACAACGACATCAGTGGAAATGAGGCGACACAAAATCTTTGATGGGCCCAATTTAAAGCCCAGTGCTGTGGACGAGAAATTCTGCTGCTGATCCCATCTGATTTTGGGTGAAGCCCTCCACAAAGCGTGCTGAGTTTAGGTTAGCAGGGGAAGTCCAACAGCACAAGACACAGATCAGTGTGACAAAAAATGTTAGTTACAGCGTGCCACATCTTTCCCATCCTAAACTTTGGTGGTTTTGGTCTCACTAATATGCTGTAGCCTACAAGCTAGAAAACATTTGTATACTAGCATAATTTTAGCAACACACTTCATATGATGGCCCTCGACAGGAGCAGAGCAAATGAAAGCCTCACTGAAACCAGGGACAGAGATCCCACTGACTTCTCCATTGTCTGCCTAGACCATGGTCCATGCCCAGCTGTGGGATCCCACAGCACCTCCCGGACTAATGCAGATAATGCCTTCTTATAATTTTTATTATTTCTGTTTGTTTTCTTCCACAGTGACACATGCTATATTGACAAAGAAAAAGAGCTAAGGAGTGTATATTTTTAAATGCCCTATAGGGACAGGCTATATTTTTATGTGGAGTTTATGTGGTTTGGATCAAAAATCAATGAGACAAGTGGTTTTGAAATCAGAAAAATTACTATGTTGCCTTAAAAAGCATATCTTTCCCTTCTTTAAAAATGTGCTTGTTTCTCTTTATTGTTTTCCAGTTTTTCTCTTCTGAGGGTATAAGAAAAATTCAATTGAGATTTCTAGCCAAAATAAAGATGTATTGTCCCATAAGGAGAATATTTATCTTGGTTTTTTCCTTGGTCTATATTTGCCTCCTGGGTCAATATGGATGAGCACTGACCTCAACCACAAGTCAGTATGGGTTTATGCTGGCAGCTCACAATAATATGCTTTGAATTAAGTTACTGAAGCACTTTTTTTTTCCCCCTGCAGTGCAAATTCGGAGGGAGGTGTGTGGGTAAATCAGAACAATGGGCTTAAAGCCTGAATTCACTTCAAAAACAAATGAAAATACTTCATGTCAGAAACAACCTCGGATTGCCTCACTACATGTCGACTCTTTTGCAGGCAGTTGGGCTTACCCATTAATGGCCTTAGGAGTAAGGGACATGAGACACTGTTTTGGGAGGGTTCAATCATAATTCAGCCCAGTAAAGGGAGACATTCCCTATTTCTTGGCATAAGCTATTGGCATCACACATGTTGGCAGGGTGGGGACTGTCAGGTTCAAGGCCCCTTTCCTCTGCAGAGAGGTGGGGCAGAGGTGCAAGCAGGGACCCGTCTGCTCTGTGGTTGGCATTTTTGCATCAGCTGAATGAGGCAGCTGGGACTGGAACAAAAGGCCTTACACTTTCTGGCTGGTGGGAAGAGAATTGGTGTGAAGTGGATGTGTGGTGACTCCAAAGAGTATCATACAGCTGCCCGCAGAGGCACAGGTCTAGGCTTGCTGACCCACGTAGATCTCCTAGTCCTGTGGTCCAGAGTCATCGTCACTATAATGCAGTCTATGATCTGTGTTTCACTGATCTTACAGTACAGTCTGGGAGCTCTCAGGATGGTTACCATCAGGTGCTCCATAGTAGTGAATCAAGCTCAAAAGCCCATGACAGTAGTTAAGCAGAATAAAAGTTGAGATTTTTTTAATATCAGCTTTTTTGTTTTATGCCTTTGAGCACTTCTTGGTTATTTTTTCAAAATTTTTCTCAGGCAGCCTAGGCATTTTTTTCAATGAATGTTGAGATTTTCATGTAATTGTTTGCTCCCCTTTGCTGAAGCTTCAAAGGAAACACTAAATGTTGTATGATTCATAAGAAAGGCACCAGAGCTGGCAAGACCAGAACTTCGGACACATGAATTGCCCTATCAAATATATGGGATTTATCAGCAAGATAAATCAGGGCACTACAAGCAGCAACAGACCATGACAAGCAGGAGCTGGGGCGAAAATGGACTCACAACACAAATCCAGGCAGAAGAGAAATGATATGACAGAAACACCCCATTTTTGGTTGTAAACACGCGGTAATCACTGCCATTAGCTTCATAACAGTTTCCAGCCCTGGGAGGACCGGAGAACTTGCTACCCCGATTCATTTCTCCCAAAAACTTCAGCCTGCCCCTGCCAAACACCCCTGGCTGTACACGGCCCCTGAAAAGATACAATCAGAACAGGCCCTTATTGTATCCCAGGGCTGAAAGGCCAACTCCTGCTCGAGAGATGAAAAGCAATTAATCTTGAATGACTGTTTGTACAGTAACTCTCCCCCTTCCCACCTCCTGCCCCTGATCAGTGGCTTTGTGCTGAGCAGACAGGAGCACCTTTCAGGCAGCCCATCAGCCCCCCGAGTCCCTCCTGGCAGCTCTTGGACCAGGAAAAAGAGTCATTTAGCATTAAATCTGCAAAGGCTGCACAGCATTTGCTTTCCCGCTCAGTGGGAAGAGTGGGGGGACGATGGCGAGGGTCTGGCAGCAGCTGCTGGCACTGGCGAGGACCTCTGTCGCTGCTGCCGGCGCAGCCAGCAAAGCATGTTGCTTCTTGTAGCCAAGGGCTCCTGGCTCCTTTTCAAGCCCCTGCCACTGCTGATGGTGATTCAGACACTGAAGCAATCATTGAGACGGACAGCCAGTGCTCAGATCAGCGGGTTTCCCTCTGCATGTGTGCGTACATTTATATTTTAGCATGAGCTGTACTTGTTCTCACTTGGACCCAAAAACTGCCTATAGACACACATGAACCCACAGATACTGAGTGAAGGATCATGCAGTCTCAGATGGGATGGAAGAATAAACTTCTGTCCAAAAGCAGATGGGTCCTCTGGGATCCTCATCATCATGCACTACCTTGTACATTGTGCATGCTGCTGCTTATACCCTGTTTTGGCCGGCAGAATCACCATCAGCCCAGACCTAAGCTGCTCTTTTGTACTGCTCCAGGACCAAAGGTGAAATTCCCCTTCCTTGTATCTCCCTGGATCCACGTTACCTTTGCTCAGGGTCTCTGGCGTTTGGGGAAATAGGAAGAAATCCATCCTAATGTGTGACACGAGTCTGGCCTCTTGGCATTCAGCAATAGCCTTTCATAAAGCAGAAAAGGGAACCACATTAAAACTATACTTTTTAAGTCCTTGACCTTCATCATGCTGTTTCTAAGACTTGGGCCAAGGAAGAAAAGAGGGCTGGAACTGGCCTCTGTGTATCTCACACCTGGGAGCAAGAAACCCAGTTACAGCTACAGATTTCACAGCTCAGATTTTCTGCAAATATTTCTCATTTTCTGAATTCTCTGTATTTTATCCCAGAGGCCTAACCTGAGTCCCCAAATCCTTGTTCCCACAGTCCCTAGCTAACATTTCCACCAAGCCCCATGCTCACATGATGGGAGGGCACAACACAACATTGTCAACGGGCCATCCCACTCCTTAGGGCAGCCAGAGGTCAGGCAGGATATGTTATTTGGGGGCTACCACATCCATTTCCATGGAGCCAAGGCCTGGGAACTGCAAAGCACCAGTTTGGTGCCCAAAATTTCCCATGACTTCCATGTACACTTGGTACATGTCAGAATTTGGCCCTCAAATACTTAAAGAAAAGGAGGTAATTTCTATCACTTTTACCAGAATTTAAATAGTGCTGTGAGTCCACAGAAGAAAAATCCAACATTGAATAGAGGACAGTAGAGCCTTACCAAAAGCTCTGTAACCCACTGTTTGGACTGAATCTAAAATACTGTAAATGTAATAAAAAATACATAACCTTGCTAGGTGAGTTGTTTTTCGACAAAGAAAGTGATCCAAGTCAGCAGCATCCCACTAAGAACACTTTCCCTTGCAGATCCTGCAAATTCTTCACCCTTTAGCAATGATAAATCTTGATGGGCTTGTGGATATTGTCACCTTTATATTTGCTTATGACAGATTTCTAGAAGCAGGTCATTTTGCCACTGCCTGCGTCTAAAGAGACTTGAGTGTGAACCAGGCAAAATTTGCCATTCCCAGAGGATTACACTTTCTCTCCAGATCTCTTCCCACTGTATAAAGGAAAGCCTGGCACACGAAGGTGAGAAGTCCCAGATGAGACTCCTCTGTGGCCTAGCTGTCCAAGAAATTCTATTTAGAAAGGAATCAACAGTCAGCCACTGATAGGAACTGGGCTGCCTCCAAACTCATTTATTTCCAATTAGTTCATCACACTGTGTGGTAGTGTTCACTGTTGTCTAAAACCAGTTATTTTTCATGCCTGTAGGACTGAGCCCTGTTAAACACCCCAAATGCACGTGCCGTCAGACCTGCATTGCCTCTCCCACAGAGGCTGGGGACCCTAGACCTCTTGGGCTTTGTGCCTGGAGATGGCATTGCCCTTAACAGGGGTGTGACCTGTGATGACAGGATCTCATTGGTGTACAGCCTGGGAACACGCTGCTGATTTCCATTGAAGAGTATTAAATACCCGTCAAAAAGCATGTCCCCTCCTGCACTACATGCTCCTCAGGCTATGCCTTTTCCAGCGTACACTCCCATTCACATTTTTCTTCTATTTATACTACCTTTTCAGCAAACTATTACAAATTCACAGAAAAAAGAGATCCAGATGGCTAGAAAGTCACATATGTAAATCTCCTTTCAGATTGCTTCCTACGACATTTTCACCGTGGCTTTATTATCTCTGATTTCTAACTCCCGCAGCACCGCTCTATGGTGTGCTTCAGCAGAGTTGCTTCCATGCTGTGCTGATAAAACATAGCTGAAGTCACTGAAATCCAAGTAGCCCCATGCCAGGAGGAATGGGGTAAATCTAGGGGGAGTGAATTCTGCATTTTAGGTGCCACGTGAACCAGGCTTCCTAAAGCAAGTGTCTATGCTCCCTATGGGGAGGGAGGGGAAGGTACTTTTGAAGTCTACGATGTGAGGGTCTGCCCAGCTAAGAGAGGTAACTGCTTCTGTTGAATATGCAGAGACATTTTCACCCAGTGTATGACAATTATTCCCCAACATGCCTTAGGCAGGTGGACTGGATTCCTTCACCAGCATTTCAAATGAATGCAGAATTAATTACATGTGTGGATCCTTCCAGCCAACAAATGTTACCAGGAATCACAAATTCCCATTTTATTTCTGTCCCCAAGATAATCAACGGGAACCTTTCCATCAGCTTCAGCAGATCTTGAGTGTTTTGTATCCCCATAATGATCACAGTTATTTCTCTCAGATTTTGAACTAGAACGTCACTTGCTGTCAGCTCTCCAAAATTTTACTACCACCTGCAAGCCCCTGCAAATCCCAGCCACAACTTTCACAACATCCGTCTACGCATCAGCGAAGCCTACAGCTTGTAAAGAGCAGATGCAGCTCAATAAAGGCAGCTGAGACATCTGAGCGGTGCCCAGGGGCTCTGCCATTTCCAAAACGCCTGGTTTCCCTTTCCAAGAGCTTGCTTCTTCTGCACGCTCCTGCTGCGTGGGACAGCTTCGGGGTGGACGGCTTCCAGCTCCTGCAGAAAACAAAGGGCAGGCACATCTGGCAGAAGAGCTGCAAGACGTTCATAAATCATGACTGATCATGGTGTTGCTGTGATGTGCCACAAGGATCCCTTTGAAGAGCTGTACCCAGCTATAATTTGATAAACCCGGCACCGCTTCTGCCACTCGAGAGCGGAGTGAGGGCTGTTTCGGCACCCCGCAAGAGCTGCGGCTTTGCACAGGGCTGAACGATCGCGCTTTCCTTGTTTTCCCTCTCTTCGGATGAACTTCCCACAAGGCAGGAGAGGCACCCTCCCCACCCACCACCACAAAAACATATGAGGTATCAAAAGAAATCAAGACGCCAGCCACACCGATAAACACTGGGGCCTTCTGGCGTCTCTGTAGCCCTCCTAGACTGACGCTCACTTTTTCTGATGCTCAGGCAGCCTTAGGAGACAAGCCACGTTTGCTCGCTGCTTGAAAATCAGTGGCCTATTCTGCAAAACGCTGAAAGGAATGAAATATGTCAACAAGACATTCCCACCAGGACTTCTGAGACAGGGCTGTCCCTGGATAGTCCAGAGGGTTGAAGGCATGAGGTGGTCCCCATTCAGCACAGATCTTTTTAGATTTGATCTACAGTACAGGAAAAGAAAGAAAGAAAAAAAAAACTTGAATAAATTTGAAGCTTCGCTTTTGCACAATTATTAAACACTATTTTTCTGCCTTTTGTCACCTAATGTCAAAGATTTCTCTTTGAATGGTGCTGACATGTCTCAGCCTTCTACCCCAACCGCATCCTATACAAGGCTGGTCAAAAATGGAGAGGAATTCCATGAAAAAATGCCCAATTTCCTGGGGTTTCCTGGAACGAAATTAAAAATTCCAGTGATAAATGGTATTGATATTTGGAAATCTGAAATATTTCAACCAGCTTTCACACCAACAGACTTTTCTCTGCCTGAAAATTAAACATTTTTGTTGTGCAAACTGATGAGAAGAGCGGGTAAATAAAGAGTTAATAAAATAAAGGCAAGTAAATAAAGGTCAGGGAATAAAAGGTGGGTAAGGGAAGGTCATTCTTGTGATTCAGGCACTGAAATGGGCACCAACAGGTGTGGTTCAATGCCCAACTGTGCTAAAGATTTATTTACTGAGTAACTCAGGGGCACCATCATCCATTTACCTGGGACTCCATCTTCTGTAGCCTTTAGAAACACATTTTGTGCCCCCCTTCCCTTAATGAATCACTGTGTGAATAAAACTACTTATTGATTACAAGGTCCTTAAGCCGTGCAAAAGGAAGACTCTTACAAATATTTTCTAGGGTTAGATTTTGATATTGACACAATCAAGATGGCCATGAGAACAGGACACGCACAAAAATTGTTTTTTCCATGTGAAACAATGTGTCCTTTTTTTTGTCCCAGTTTAGCAAGGACGGCAGTATTGCACTCTCCCACTGGCTTTGTTTTTCAGTGGTCTACAAAACAGATTTGAGATCTAAAAGTCAGTTTTACTCTTCACCTCCACCACGTCTCTGGCTGATATAACCCTGCTGACTTCAGAGGTGTTGCTCAGAATTGCATCCGGAGCAGAGAGAGCTGAAAATGGCCCACATTTTAGCTGAAACAAACAGCTGTGATTATTTCTCTTTACAGGTCTTGCCCTTCTCTGAGCAGCAACACAGCGCATGTTGTGGGGGGTGACTCCCAGACCTTCCCTTCCCACATGAGCTTTCCACTCCATTTAGCTCCCTGATTTGTTTGTATTTTTGTTCAGAGTCTGTTAAGCAAATATATATAGATCAACAATATTTTCCTCTGTGCCAACAGTTGTATTTGGGTCATTGGTGCCTTGTATCTTGCCCAAGACAAGAATGTTAAAAATACATATATATTAAGAATGGCTGCTCTGTTCTGAGATGAGAGAAGAGTGGCTGTGCCAGTACTCCAGCTTTCCAAGTTTTATAGACCATGTGGGCTGTGGTTGAGATCAAAGACATAGACATATTTTGCCCCAGAAAGCCAATAATGGGAAGTTTCCATAGTGATGGAAAAGATAAATCTGCAAACAAATAAAAAAGTAGAAATCCTCCAGGTTGCATCCAACCCTTCCCCTCACTCGGCTTCTGCAAGAGAGAAGTTGGTACAGCTCTGCTGAATGACACCAGAGGAACTGCTTAGCCATATGGTCTAATTATGGCTTTTTTGTGTACTTTCCATGTATAAATGACTTTCAGGATTGCTGTCAGGAATAAGCAGTGCACTACACTGTAGCGGTGCCAATTCTCATCAGTTCATTATGTTTTGTCACAAGTGGCACTCTTCCTAAACAGCAGCTCTTTGACTCAGCCGACTAAGCGAGGATCTCGGCTTTCACTAAAGACTCACATCTCTGGCCTTCAGTTTTGCAGACCAAAGCTTGCAAACATGACCTAAATGGAACTCTTCAAGGCTGAAAAATGAACACAAGCAAAAAATTAAGTTTTTTTCCGAGTGACATATTTTCTGCACCCGTCCCGTTGCAGAGGGAGACACGGCTCATGGGCTCTGCATGCCCAGGTGGGCAGTGCTGCTGCGCGCACGTGCGGTTGCGGGAAAATGCCCCGTTCAGGCAGCGCGCAAGGCTGCAGTCACATGTGTGCACACACACACACCATCCACACTGGTCCAGCAGACTCAGTGTCCACATCGCCTGCCTTCTCAGCTGCTGAAAACAGCTCTTAACTGCCGCCAAGAAAGGGTTTTCCATTGCAATGTTTTCAATCGAAAATGCTGATTCCAATCAACTGGATAATTTGGCAATGTTTTTTCAATGTGCTGCATTCACAAAGCTATTGAAAATCTGGGTTAGACACAAAAATACTTTATTGTGATGTTTTCAAAAGAAACCTTTAGATGTTTTTGTTTTCAATGCTTTACAACAGATGGGGCGATTTGTCCTTTGGAGCTGCCTATGGAATGCAAAGAGTTTGTCTTTAAACAAGTTAAGTTAAATGAAATAATTCTCACTCTGTAGCTACATTAAGATAATTCTAAAGATATTTTAATGCCTAAATCAGAATCATAGAATAATTTAGGTTGGAAAAGACCTTTAAGATCATCAAGTCCAACTGTAAACCTGACACTGCCAAGTCTCGCTAACCCATTTCCCTCAGCACCACATCTACCCATCCTTTAAATACCTCCAGGGATGGTGGCTCAACCACTTCCCTGGGCGGCCTGTTCCAATGTTTGATAACCCTTCTGGTGAAGAATTTTTTCCTAATATCCAATCTAAACCTTCCCTGATGCAACTTGAGGCCATTTGCTCTCATCGTATCACTTGTTACTTGGGAGAAGAGACTGACACTTACCTTGCCCCAACCTCCTTTCAGGTAGTTGTAGATACTACATGCAAGCCAGAGCTAGTGCTTTGTCACAATCTCTTTTAAAACCAAAATGAAAATTTTGTTCAAGTCAATTGAATGACATCTCAGTATTTTGGCTTGCCTGAAGAACAGAAAAATCATTTCACCACACAGCCCTTCTCTTTTTATGGCTATTGGCTGTGTGCTTCTTTCCATGCAATAAAGCGTACCAGGTAAAATGGCTTTGATGTTAACAGATTATGAGCTCCATTTCTGATAACAGAGAAGCCTGGCATCTGGTTGTCTTTTCCAGACACTTTTGACTCACAGGAAAATAGGCTGGAGAGGTTAGCAGTATTTTGAACAACTTAAGGCCTTTTTGGACTGTGCAATGCATCTGTACAACAGTTACCTCAGAAGCGATGGGCTCAAATCTGAGCAGAAATGATGCACTGAGAAAGCCTGCAGGGCACATATCCCACACAACAAGATCTGCCAGATTAAGATGGGGTTAACGTTTTCTTTGAGTCCTAAACTGAAGCAGTTAATCGTGGATGGCTGTACGGCACTGGTCATATGCAATACTGCAAAGTGGATGGAGACCTACCTGCGAGTCCTTCAATGCTACTGCAGACAGATAGCGTATCCTGAACAACCAGAGACATCACCCTTCACAGGACTTGTCCACAATATAAACAAGGACAAAGGTTTCTGTGCCTGGACGCACAGTGTGGACTCAGACATTTCACTCCAGAGGTTGCTGTGAATGTTATGGATACAAAACAGCCTGCACTGAATTTCTCTGGAGCCAGAGGTTGCTCCCTGGCCTGGGTACCACTGGCAGTAGAGATTAATCTCTTTTGAGAGGCTGACACCTGTCTTCATGCTGCATTAAAATATTCCCTCCCTTTCTGTCACTCAGTAAATGGAGAAATCTTCTTTGAGGAAGAAATAACATTTAGCATTGATTACGCAGTGTCAGCTGATTGGTTTGGGGTTTTTTTTATTTGTAATTATGTAATCTTAAAAATCAAAACCTAAACATGATTTATAAACAACAAAAATCATGTTTTATTCTGCTTTATTGAGGTTCATTTTGATAATATGAGAATTTATCTTTCCTCCAGCACAGGATTTTTTAAAATACCTGTGTGACTTAGTGAAGTATTTGCATTTCAACAGGTTTATATTTCCCAATGAGAATGCTCTGTTGGCATTTGTCCAGTCAGCTCTAATTAATTCTGGTTTATGTGACTATAGGGGAATTCAAGCCTGTACATCCTCTCTGTGATGTCTGTCATTACCAAAGTTTAATCCCATGTAGCTTTCTACCGTTTATTATTTATTTGTAGCCTATGCTGAATAAATAGCAGTGAAAAGATCTGTGGAAGAAGCATGTTTTCTTTGGCATTCCTTGGTACGAGCATCTTACTATTCAAAGCATTTGCCATTGTACTTGCTGTTTGTTCTCTTCAACGATATATTACCTGACCGTAATTTCTTCTGCCGTGTATTAGGTAGGTCATTGCTCCTGAAATGAAATGCCAGGCTACAAGGTATAACAGAAATCCTAACAGCACCAGTAGTGCTGTGAGATTCCTCTGCCTTCATTAGCAATTAAGTTAAAATTTTTAGGATCTGAGATGGATGGCATATAGTTTCCTTACCCCCTTACCTCCGTGTTAAATTATACGCAGAAACAACCTTGCTTCCAGTTCCTCTGTGAAATGAAATGCTAATCAACACTCCTTGGTTAACAATTTGCAAACTGTTTCTTAACCTTCAGTAAGGTCTGAGCTTGGTTTTAAAGCATAAAGACGGGAAGCAGAACTCAGCCCTGTTTCTGCCCAGACTTTGTCCTCTGATGTGGCCCAAGTCTCTGTACCTCAGTTTCCAAAGCTCTAAAACCAGGATAAGTATTAGATCAAGATTAAAAGAAGGAGAAAACATTTAACAGAGCAGAAACTTCATTATTTCAGTGAGATGGCAACACTTGGACTATGTCTAATGCTCACTGATCTCATAAGACTTGGTAAACTTCAGCCCATTGATGTCGATATGCTGCTCTATGAGCTGTGAAAGAGCTGCTGAGGAGACGTACAGTCCACAAACAGATTGATCATAAATATATATGCTTCAGTCATATAAAAGGCAATTTCAGGATACTTCCTACTGTCTCAGTTGCTGTGCAGTAAAGCAGTTTCTCAAACCACAGGTCAAGACCCTAAGGAGGCTGGAAGAGGCGGGGAAAGGATAGCAAAGGATTAGAAGAGTCATAACATCGTGGCTTATCTACATTTTTAAGCATTTAATTGAGTATTAGCTGTGTTAATAATAAAAAAAGAATCATTTGAGGAGGAAAAAACGAAAAAATAAATAGGAATGAGTCAGACGTCCTGCAGTTCAGAGAAGTGGAACAGCTGAATTCATCAGCTGCTGGTCTCTGCGGCAACCGAGTTACAAGAGAGAGGTCGGGAGGTGCTGGAAGCTTCTGAGCTCAGGAGTGGTATACAGTAAGTGGTCAACAATAAGTAGGTGCTCACTTTCCCTCCTGGTAAAAGAACAATTAATCACCACATAAAAATAGCAGGCTCACACACAAGAAGAGACTTCTTTGTTAAACTGCGGGACTCCTCGACACCGGATGTTCTGGATATCAGATATTTCAAAAAGCCACTAGGCAAATTCATGGAAAAGGAAGCGACACAGCTATTAAATACAAGAGGCACCTGGTGGTTAAGCTGCAAATCACTGACAGGAAGGAAAATATTCTTGAGAAGCAACATCACGTTTGCCATCTTCATATGCTCTTCCCCAGATCACTAAGACACAGGCTCCCAACCTGAGCGGATGCTCTCTCTGACCATCTCTTCCAACAACTGACAACCTCTTTTCACCAGGAGCCACTCCATGCATCCGCAGTGTGGGGCTGAGAGTTTGCATGTACAGACAAGAATTACCCAGCTTACGTCCTTCACCCTGGGATTATTGTACTGCTACTGGCAATTAGAGGTATTTAGCAGTTCTTGGGTAATGTAAAGAATTTCATGCCTGCAGAGGAAACAGCTGTTGCTGCTCTGAGGCAATGAACAAGATGATGCTAGCAGCAAACAGAGGAGCTGGTGTTGCTAAGAAGCAGAGTGCATCTGACTGAAGTTTAAATATAAGCTGAGCTGCCTTCAGAAAGGTTGTATGGAGGCAGGTGTGTCTATGGGGAGAGGCTGGAGCAGGTCCTGCTTGCAAAAACCGACCAACCGACCAACCAACCACCCTCCCTGTGATGGAGGTATGTTTTCATGGAGGAGTTATCACAGCACAGGGAAGTGGGGAGACCTGTGTGCAGGGTTGTGTTTTTATTTGGAGACAAATCTACAGGAGCTGCTGATCGCTGTGATGTGCTTGGGTGGCTGCACACTCTTACTGGGGTGAAACGGCTGGTGCAGCGGGTGCTGGACCAGGGTTCAGCACAGTGGTATTTAATTCCTGATTTTAACATGACATTTTGGTTTTCTTTCACTGAGTTGCTTAATTTTTTTGAGGCCACAATTTACCTATGAGAAAATGAGTCTAACAGTGTGTCGTATGGTGTCCTGACTATTAAGGCTCACATTCCTTGTCATGAGTTTTGGCTGTCGCTATCTCTGTACAGTGCCCAGCACAGTGGGGGCTAAAATTTATCTGTCATAGCTAGGCATTGTTGCAATAATAAAGCAAATTTCCCACCATAGGTAGTTCATTGTGGTTGTGGGTTGCTTGGGTTTTTTTAATTGCCCCCTACACGCTGCTTTCACTTTCCTTGTGGGAGGTGCAATTTGATTGATTTTTATATGAACACCCCTGTAAAACATAGTATCCAAAGGAATGCTAGACAAATTATGCCTATTTCTTGTCTATGTTTTAAGCATTTCTGTTCCCACTTGAAAACCCTTACAAAACCTCCTCCCACACAGGAAATAGGGGTTTTCAGGTCCTCAGAGGCTCAGACTTCTCAAGAGCTGTGCACCTGGCTAAGTTATAGTTTCCATACAGCACATGCATTTCCAGCATCTCCCCAGGGCCTTTTCCCTGTGGTCATCAGAGATCTTGTAAGAAACATACATGTGCGTGCTCTGAGCTGCCAACAGACTGAGCACGAGAGGATAGACTGTAATAGAAATTACAGCGTCCTTTCAGGAGACCACAGTCTGATTTTGGGTTGTGCAGAGCTAAATCAGAAGGTGGCCCTGTGAAACCACTCTGTGTGAAATGAATGCACAAGTCGGAGAAAAATTAAGGCCCCACAATGGTGCGGACTAATGGGTTTAAGAAAAATGTGGTAGAGTCATGTTAATGACCTATTTGTGCCTTGTGGCTCTATATGGAGATTACGTGGAATTTCATCAGTCACACTGATGATGGTACCATATCTCAAACCCTTCTGTAGACAGCACCTTCTGCCAATCAAGGGTTAAGTTCATCCTACAGCCAACTCATTAAGGGTTTCTTTTTGTTGTTTGGTTGGTTGGTTTGGTTTGTTTCAGAGGAAATTGCCTTGAGCTGAGCTGATCCTAATCTCCTGTCAGTGCAACTTTCTTTGCTCCAGTAAGGCTGCTCCTGGTGGACGTGGGGTAAGGGAATGCAGAACCAGCTCCTACGTGAGCTGGGTGAAATTCCAGGTTCCTGGCAGCCAAGAGATTTGTAATCAAGGGAGGCAAAAAGTTGGAAACCACGTGTTGGAACAAGAAGTAAACATCCTGGGTTGTATCTGATCACATAGACGTTGCAGGGGTCTGGTCCATGAGGGACTTGGAATCAGGGACAAAAAATAAGCCCTTAAGTCCACAAAGCACTGACATTCTCCACCTATTAAATTAAACAGGAAATTAGTGTTGAGGGGAACTTGCAGAATCATTAATAACTGTTTTGTTTTGTGGGAAACCAAGTGGATATCCATCTCCCTCGCTGTGCGCTGTTCTCCTGCTCGCATGAAAACTTTCACACTGTGGTCATGTCAAGAGCTCAGCACGTACATTCCCGTCTAGTGCATGATGAGAGAGTCTGGTAGGTGTTAGACTAGAGTAAATATTTTGAGGAATAAAGTAAATGGCAGCCTGTTCTCCCCACAAGGCTTTCTGTCTGAATTCACAGACGCACACTGGAAAGTGACTCCGTAAAGAAGACACAGAGAGCTGCCACCTCTGTGTTTCTTTCACAACTCCCATGTCAAGAGCTGGGCCCTTCCACCCCTGCTCTTGGAGCAGCATCTTGCTCTGGGAGCGGTCCCCAGATTTCAGTGGTGTTATTTTCATGCAGAGCAAGAGGGCAACATCTGGCCTTATGTTTTACAAGGGTTTTTTTGCATTGTCCAAGCTTGCAAACAGCCCAAACACTGAGAAATCAGCCTCCTACAGCAACAATAATTCTGCACTTTCTGTTAAAATGGCCGCGTTATAAATAACACTTGCTTATTCTCAAGCAATCTGTGTAATGTTAATGATTCATGTAGTTACTTGGAGGGGAAAGGGGATTGAGTTTCCTCTCTTTGGCCTGGGAGTAAACATAAATTCCTATTCCACGTGGTAAAGCCAGCCTGGAGACTGGATAACACTGGAGATATGGTTATAGTTGTGGTAGTGAATGGACACAGTGGGTGTCACGACATGATCCGAGGCATTTGCCTACCTATGCACAACTGTAAAACCATCCCCTAGCAAGAAAAATTGTTCTTAATATTATTCTGCATCTCTGACCATAAAAATGTCATAAGGCTTGTGAATCTGACCTGTGGAGCAGAGAATAATGATAGAAAGAGTCCCTAAATAATGGCACATGTCATTATGAAGACATTCTTTCTCCAAGTATCTTAGAGAGGGAAATCATATGAAGGAAAGTTCAGCTCCATCCCTTCCTTTAGTTACACAACTCCAGTAACTTAACGTCAGCTCCTAGCTCTGGGAAAGCGCCTGCTTTAAATGGGTCTAGCAGAGCTTTATTAATGCTCCATTCATGCTCATTTTCTCTGTACAAACTGTCACTATTAGTCAGCAACTGCTGTAGACAGGGGACATTCATCAGGTTCAAGTAGGCAGAAAAAAATGAGTTTGTTATATCAAACCTGGCTCTTTGAAGCTCTGTGAAATGAGGTTGTTGCCACCTCAGGGAGCTCGGAGCAGCCACGTCAACATCCTAAAGCCCAGCAGAGCCTGCCAAAGTGCCAAGGCCAGCTGCTTGTTGAGGTCCTGCAACATGAGCGGTGCTCCTGGCCGCAGCAAGGTAAAGTCATCTTCTCCAGGTCCACCGCAGTGCACAGCCACCAGCTCTGCTGTCTGCAGATCCTAACTCCTTCCTGGCCCCAACAGGTCACCTGCAGCCTCTGGGCCAGCGGGCCTGACCCTGCCTCAGCAAGGAACTGAAATGCCTCAAAACAACAGCGACATTTGGCTGGGCAGACTTTCTCTTGAGTCAAACTGACATCAAAAGGTGGGGTAACACATGACTGCAGAAGTTTACTGTATGCATTACCAGCCCACTCCGGTTCTGGTGTGTCTCTCCTGCTCAGTGAACACAGTCGGAGCTCTGCAAACAGCGCCATTGGGCTAGCCTCCATCACCAGGGAAAGGATTTAAAAAAGCATGCTACTTTATTCCTAGCATTAGGTTTCCTTGCCCTGATGACTAGGTATACCAAGGCAACAGCATCCTAATAGCTAGTGCCCTCCAAATATAAATAAGGTTTGCCAGCTGGAGGAAAAACTAGCATCACTTTCCCTCTCAAGCCACCCAGCTGGCCAATTGGTTCAGCAGCTGTTTTAAAGCTCTGGTGGAAGGAACTGGCTTTAATGTGCAGATGCTCACCTCTGCCTGCATCTATGGGGTATCATTTGGGCTGGGGCAAAACACGTCAGCCAGGAGCAGAGGCAACGTCAGATGGTCAGAGTACTAAATCCTCACAGCACTGCTCAGGAAAAAAGGCAATGTGGGACTGATTAGAGTACAAATCCTCCAGCAGAACTGGCCAGGAAGAGGAGCAATAGCAGATGGGTCCTTAAATTCATCGCTGAATCCCTGCTGCTAAGCAGAGCTCATCTCTCAGTTGCTGCCAACGTCTCCGCAGACAGCAGGGTCTGTGCAGACCTTACAGGTGTCTGTCTTCCAGAGCCAGCAGGACACACTGTGATCACTGTGATCCTTACAGCACAGGCGTATGTATCTCACCCTGTGAATCATACATCAATTAGCCCCCTAACCAAAGGGTAATCTCGTTTCTTGGGTAGGTTCCCACGGCAAGAGGGCGAGTATTATTTGGATGGGAATCCCATAGAGTAAACCCCAGAAACTGTAGAAAATAGCAAGAGGAACCTCATCCCCAAATAAATGCTCCTGCAGTCACCCTGTGTAGTGTTAACTTGGAGACCAGCAGGCTGCCAGAAGTGACAACTTTCCTGGGAGATTCAAAACCAAAGTTCCCTCTGACAGCTTAATCCCTTCCATGTATATAGCACTTCACATGCCCAAATATTAACTGATTCATGGTTAATTAACTTGTGGTTATAAATTTCTCCTGGCACTTTTTGCAAGGCTCAGGATGTGAATGTTAAACCAAGTGTCCCAGGCAAACTGCAGCACTGTAAGAAAAATAATGGGGCAGATCATCACCTGGTCTCGTGCAGCTATGTAGATCTACTTGAGCCCAGGGCCTGACCCAATGGTTCTTGAATTCATTAAAGCAAACTGCAACGAATGAACTGCAGAGCTCCTTCCTACATCTAACTCTGGTAATTAATTCCCTGCTAAGGCAGGGGACATGGTAAAAAATAGCATGTTCACATTTATTCAGATAAGTGTTATGCCATAGTGATGGAGGAGCTAAAGACAAGGTGGCTCAAGGCACTGGAATTGAAGGAGTGTTGCAAAAGAGACCACTCTCTATGAAAGCTGGTGTTCATAGCATGACCTAGCCCTTTGCTTGAGCAGGATGCAAAGAGAAGAGAAAATTTTACCCAAAAAGAAACAATAAGGGTAGCTCGTTCACCTCTGTGAATCTCCCGGAGCTGACAAGACGTTTCACTGAAGCTTGAGTCAACTCCCTAATGGCCTCTGAGAGGGAATATGTATGTCCTGAGCTGCCTCCCTGGGATGACAGTGAGCACACCTCCCCTTTCCTCTGCTTTGCTTCATGTCAAGGTCTTTGGAGACCTTCAGGAATTTTCCAGAGAGCTAGTTTCCCTTTGGCAAGTGCCAATCCAGTGAAACCAAAATTATTCATGAGGATTTCCAATCCATGCTTTTTGACTTACGGGGGAAAGGTTTTGGAAATATTAGACAGCTACACACACACGTATACCCTTCTGGATCCCTGTATATGTATCAGCCTTATTTTGGCTTATACCCCTACAGTATTAGGCTGAATATTTAATGAACCTGATAAATATTTTCCAATAGTTCAGTGGTTTCTCTTCCAAGCATAATTTGTGGAGGGGTCTGATAAGTACTACTGGGTTTTCCAGGCATCTAACCCCTCTCCAGAGTGCTGCTACACTAAACTTAAATAGTTATGTGCAACCACAGTACTGCTGAATTTGATCCTTGGGAACAGTCTCCTTTCTTTGCTGTGATTTCAGTACAGCTCTGAGGCTGAGGCACCCTTTGGGTAGCCACCCTGACATCAGGATACGGCACTGGCTTCACACCAATTTGTGTCACAGGGGAAGAGTTTGAAGTCTATCAGATGCCATCAAGGACTTGAGAGTCCTTTATTGTAGAATGAGTTTCCAAAATCACACCAATCGTTTCACAGGGCCACATGGCAGACTGGATACTGTTGTTCTTAATTATGGTTTATTCCCTTTGTACAGTAGGTTTGTGCAGTATTTCAGTGTAAAGTCTCCCCTTGAAGTAGCCTCCCTTCTTCCATGCCACCTGCCTAGGGATCTCTGCGAAGCCCTTGCTTACCGAGAACCGGTTACTGGGGGTGGCAGTAAGGATGGACACACAGGAACTAGAGGGCTTTAGACCTGTATAAATTTCTAGAAAAATAGATAAACTTTTTTATTAAGAGTGAAAAGTTTTGGCGTGTATATCTTAGAGGGGGATGCATGGAATCTGGCCAAAAAACAGTTTCCATACCAAGGTAGTTGGGGGTGGGTGAGGATTTTATTGATCCACCAGCACAAGACCCAGTTCAGGCACAATTATGCTGGTATAAAGATGCTCTAAGGCAGACATGTGTGTTTGCTGAGGGAGGAACGGGGCCTGTTTAAGATGCTACTTTACATTCATTTAGGGGTGAAGAAAAAGCAGAAGTATTCAATGCATTTTTTTACCTCAGTCTTTAATACTGATAGACCTTGGGCTGCCTAGTCCCCTGAGTCAGAGGACCACAAGTGTGGGAACAGTGACTTTCCATTTGGGGACACTGAGAGTGTAAAGGACCAGCTGTATCAGCTGAATGTTCACAAGTCCCTGGGGCCTGATGGGATTCACCTCAGAGTACTGAAGGAGCTAGTGGATATTATGGCAGGACCATTCTAGATTATCTACCAAAGGTCTTGGGAGTCTGGGGAGGTCCCCACTGACTGGAAGCTGGCCAGTGTTACTCCAATCCACAAGAAAGGCGTGAAGGAAGACGCAGGGAACTACAGACCTGTTAATCTGAACTCAGTTCCTGGCAAAAATATGGAGAAGGTTATTCTGAGTACCATTGAAAGGCATTTAAAGAATAATGCAATCATCAGGCACAGTCAACATGGGTTCACAAAAGGAAAATCCTGTTTAACTAATTTGATAGCCTTCTATGATGAGGTCACCCACTTAGTGGATGAACGGAAGGGGGTGGAGGTAGTTTTTCTGGATTTTAGTAAGGCTTTTGGTACCGTCCCTCACAGCATCCTTCCGGGAAAGTTGTCCAACTGTGGGATGAGTGGGTTCGTGGTGCACTGGCTGAAGAACTGGCTGAAGGGCAGAGCTCAAAGTATTGTGGTGAATGGGGCTACATCTGGCTGGTGAGTGGTCACCAGCAGTGGTCCTCAGGGCTCAATCCTAGGGCCAGTTCTGGTCAATATTTTTATCGGTGACCTGGATGCCGGAGTTGAATGCACCATTAGCAAATTTCCTGATGGTACCAAACTGTGAGGTGCTCTTGACTCTCTTGAAGGACCAGAAGCCTTGCAAAGGGAACTAGATAGATAAGAACATTGGGCAATGATTGGTGGGATGAAATTTAATTAGTCTAAATGCTGGATTCTGCAACTAGGATGGAGTAATGTTGGGCAGAAGCATAAATTGGGAGAGGACTGGCTGGAGAGCAGCCCTGCGGAAAGGGATCTGGGGGTGCTGGTCAGCAGCATGCCCTGGCAGCCAAGTGGGCAAACCGCATCCTGGCGTGCATTAAATACAGCATGACCAGCCAGTCAAAAGAGGTGATTATCCCGCTGTATTCAGCATTGGTATGGCCTCACCTTGAGTGCTGTGTTCAGATCTGGGCCCCGCAATTTAAGAAGGATGTGAAGGTCCTTGAATGCATCCAGAGCAGGGCAACAAAGCTGGTGAAAGGGCTGGAAGGCATGTCCTATCACGAGCAGCTGAGGACTTTGGGCTTGTCTGAGTTGGAGGAAAGGGAGGCTGAGGGGGTGACCTCATTGCTCTCTATGGCTTCCTGAGGAAGGGAAGTGGGGAGAGAGGTAGTGGTCTCTTCTCTCTGGCATCCAGTGACAAGACGCATAGCAATGGTTCAAAGCTGCACCAGGAGAGGTTTAGACTGGACATTAGGAAGCATTTCTTTACCAAGACAGCGGTCAAACACTGGAACAGGCTTCCTAGAGAGATGGTCGATGCCCCAAGCCTGTCAGTGTTTAAGAGGCATTTGGACAATGCCCTTAACAACATGCGTTAACTTGGTCAGCCCTGAAGCGTTCAGGCAGTTGGACTAGATGATCGTTGTAGGTTCCTTCCAACTGAAATAGTCCAGTCTATTCTATTCTATTCTATTCTATTCTATTCTATTCTATTCTATTCTATTCTATTCTATTCTATTCTATTCTATTCTATTCTCCTGTTCTATCAGCTCTTTATCACTCTTTTTATGAACATCACATCAATAGCAGATCTAGCAAAATAGACCATGTGGACACTGCTCACCTGTTTTGTCTGCAACAGTTTAAATAACCATTCAAAGTGAGGTGAACTAACAATGCTAACTTTGCATCAAAACCAATGAAGGACCTTCATATACTGATTTGCACCAGATTTGCTAACGGAAACACTTGCCAAGGGGCAAAAGGTCTTCCAAACAATAGTGTTGCCATGGATGAACCCTAAATTTGGACTTGCACCTTGTGCTAGATGCTATAGAAAAAAACCATGACAACTGCAGACTATTTCTAATCCAAGTATGTTCTAAGTCTAAAGTGAGAAACAGCAGGGGGGGAAATACAAGGAAACGATGAGACATTATGGAGTAGCGCACTAGAAAGCAATCTCAGCATGTTAGTACCCACTAGTTATCAAATTCTTTGGAAAAAACACGGCAAAAGTGAGTTTTAAGGAAGGATTTCAGAGATAGCTATAACAGGCTGGGCACTACAGCCACCCCCTCACTAGGAGGACAGCAGCTTTCCAGCACTGATGAGACTGCCAAAGCTGATAATGTTCCCTTTTTCTGTAGAGGCAAAACATAAAGGAATATGGTACAAAATAATGAACAAAGATGGCAAACAGGTTACACACACTCTCTCAAAGTGCAAATGCATGAGAATAATCAAAGGAAAACAAACACCACTAAAGGCAGAAACCCCTTCTTTTTATATATGGGTGTTAGTAACCTGAGGAACTTACTGTTGTGTTAGTTCACGAGTTAAGACACTAACGAAATAGGGAAAAAAAAAGATTCTGGTATTTTTACTGCACAAGGAAGCATCCATGGTGCTGCTGATAAATGAAATGGTATTAACTAAGTATCAGCTAAGAAGTGTCAGGAAGAAATTAATCCTCAGGGAAGTTTGTTCCATAAGCAGCCATCTAGTCCCATGTAAAAGAAAAATCCCTCTTACTGGAGAGGAATGGGAGAATGGTGACCACTCTAATCTCTAACAAGGAATAACCAAGAACGGAAATGTCCTCTGCAATTAAAACACTTAATATTTGTGTGGATTCTCATGTGTCTAATAAAGCCTGAGTTTGCAGTGCAGCCTATCAGTAACGGCATTAACAGAGCCTCTCTTTTCCATTCAACAGCTTATTTACATTGGTAAGAACTCAATATGTTTGAAATCTCTACCTTTTTGTTGTGATTCGATGAAAATGGTTTGCAAGTTCAAAATTAGTTAGGGAACACACCTGCTACATAAACATATATGTGCACACACACGTACTGTGCAATGGCACAAGTCTCATTCTGTCATAACAGAATATGACCAGGCTAAAAAGCAGCGTGAGCATGGGAATATCACCTCTTTGACCCCTTCCCAAAATAAGGACCTGAATTCACACCAGCATTTTACACCTATGTTCCAGAGGGTCCCAGGCCTAGGACCAGGATGGCGGGGAGTGTCTGGATGGCTTCTGATGTCCCTAACTGCGAGGCTGGGGACACAAGAGACACAGTCACCTCCCTTCATCCGCACCTGAGTGTTGCTTTATACAGAGCAGTTTTGGGATGAGGGATTGCAGCTGTCTCCCAGATCCCTGAGAAGAACATTTTGGCACCGTGTGCTTGGGGGACGTGTGCTGGAGGACACCAACTGCGATTGCCAAAACCCCAGCCACGGGTGGGTGCCGGCGCTCCCCATGAAATCCCTCTTCTCCTGCTGCACAGACAAACCTTCACACCCGCCAGAGCCTGTCGGCTCGTTTCCCCGCCGCTTTCACAACGGGGCTCGCCAACCTCCACTACGATCCACGCTGGAGCCATCACTCAGTGATTTGTGATGTACTGAAACGCAGTTTACATTGCAAAAAGCTCTAATATGTCCCTGGAAAGCAATTAAGGGAGAGTTGCATATGAGTGTTAAGGGTTTTGCTTCACGAGCAGATGTCCTCTTGGCGGATGCGCCGCCGACCTCTCGCTCCGGCAAGCTTTACTCCACCTTGGAGCCACAGCAAGGAGAGGGGCCATCTTGCTCCTGATCAGCCAGGCTGATTTTTATTAGGCCTTTCTCCGGAAATAAGAAGTATGGTAAAGCGAGGTGATCTTCCCCCGCGGCTGCTGGTGTGGATTATAGAGCTGGCAGCAGCAGGGACGCATTAAGGAAAGCTCCCAGCAACGGGTAAGTTTTAAAATGAAAGCTGGCTCAGTGTTAATGCGCAAGTAATGTGTCCCAGCTGTCTTTAATAAAACAGCCAGCTGAAACTCAGCATCATAATAAACGGAGCAGGGATTTCACAAACATCCTGGCTGCTCAGAAAGGGACTGTCTGTCTTTTCTTTTTTTTTTCTTTTTCAAATTTTTTTCTTTTTTTTTTTTTCCTCAGAGCTTGATTAAACATTTCCTGTTTTCAGCTTTCCAGAAGGGTCCTCGGGAGCCTCCCCCTGCTGCCTTCGTGCTGGCAGACTCATTTTTCAAGGCCCTCTCCTGGTCTCAGTGTGACACAGAAATGGGAGGATCTGCGTGGACCTGGTTCCTGGGCAAGAAATGCCTCTGCTGCAGCTGCAGCCCGGTCAGGTTTGATGCCATCCCTGCAGGCATGTGGTGGCATGATCCTGACGGCAGTCCCAAGCACTGGGTAGTCTCACAAGACCCCAGACAGGAGCCTTAGGACCCATCACATCCTATTTGTGGACAAGGTGCGGAGACAGTTGTCTACAGCTGGGAAATAAACCTTGGAGCATCAGTAATTTCTGCTCTTGCTGCTGATTCATGCAAAGTCACCATAAGACTAGACCATCAGAGCTGATTAAGGGTTCAATAACTCACATAGGAACAAGTCCCTGAGACTGAACCTGCCAAAGCAGCTGGCCTGGGTTTCATCCCGTTGAACTTAGGTCAGCCTTTAGATTCTGTTCCAGCCAGTGGAGCAAAATAGGCACCTTTGGGAACAATTCAGCTGAATTAAGTTGAGTTTCCTTTTAAAATAAAATTTAACACATCCTAGAAGCACACGGATGTGACTGTGCACCTTTCTTGTGTCCATAGCCAAACCTCACATCCATTCCATGGCTGCATCCAGCCCAAGTCTGGAGGAGGAGAGTCCCCTGGCCATGCCAGTCCTTGTGATCATCCAGAGCTTCTACAGGCTTTTCCACAAACTTCTCCGAATCAGGGAATTAGAAGAAATAATATGATTTTTTCTCAGCTTTTTTTCCAACCTGTAAAGACCAATCAGAGCTTGAAATCCAAAATAAGGGATGAAAGCTGCCTTGAAATTCCCACATATTCCTGCCTCTGCCTAGCAAGCAAGTGGTACGCCTGACCTTCAGCTGAGGTACACAGGCATTTTGCCAGCCAATAAAATCAAGTTTCACCAATTAACTTTCAGTAGTGGAGGGCCTGGCTAGAAGTGCTCAACTTTAATCCCAGATAATGCGTGACAACTTTCAATGCGCTCATTCCAAATGTTTAATGGGCTTCAGTATTTCCTATAGCTCTGTAATATGTCCCACAAACATATAAATCATCTCTGTGGTACAGAAGAGAGAAAAGGCTCAAAATGCTGACTGTAGCAGAAGTAGAAACATCTCCTCATCATCTCCTGGTTTCCGTGGTATGTGTCCAAATATTCCTAGAATTCAAGCTTTGTTTAGAAACGCCTATGATTTCTATGCTGTTATCTTGAGAGCCAGCTAGGGATCTCTTTGTGATTTGGAACTTCTTCTTGCCTTAAATTTCCACATCAGACAAGGGTGTTGGAAAGGATTAGTTAATATTGTAAGGTGGTGACTGATGAGCGAATCTTTCAAAACACAAAGTGCCGCCTGATCCTGAGGATTTTCAGGGGAGTTTGGAGAGTGGCATTCCTAAGGAGCTAGTCTGAACTTGACCTCTCTAGATCATAAAATTATCATACAGACCAACATGAAATGGAAATATTCTTTAATATTCATTTTCGGTAACAGGCAGGTGAATGGTGAGGGCTTCAGTTGATGCTTCTGGCTACCCATAAATTTCTGCAGGATTTGTAACGTTCTGAGGGATGTTCCAAGAAAACAGATTAATTTACTTTCCCCCGCAGTCTTATTTTACTTTGAATCCTCAGCATTTTCTTTTTCCTAAAACAAGGTATCAAAATATCTTGGATGGAATTATTCAATACATACTGTGAAACAAGCTGCCAAAAAACATTCACTTCAAACAGTATTTGTTTGGAGTACCTGAGTTTTCCTTCAGCCTCAGGAATTCTACTTAGCACAACTCCATAATATTTTAAAATAGAAACAAAACAACATTAAAATTGATCAGCCATATGCAGTGCTTTTTTAGACTTTGTACATTGATCTTGGGTAGCCGAAAATAAGTTTTTCTGGAGTTTTCTCGGGTTTTTTTATATGTGTTCATCCTTTTTTCTCTTCTATACAATCTTCTTCTTTATTATCCTCTTACAAGTTTTCAGAAAGGTTACCTTCAGGTTGTGAACAGACTGAAGATAAAATGTAAGCACATAGTTCTCAGTAATGCATGCCTTGTCTATTATCAATATTTCTACAGTAACTATCAGTTAAATATTTCATATTTTCAGGATTTTTTCCAAACACTCCCACAGAGGTGATTTAGAGTAGTTCATGCTCTTTATGGTTTTGTATTCCATGCAATGGACTGACCCATAAATGCAGAAAAAAAATATATTTCAACAACCAGCTAAAAGTATTTTCCAAAAAAAGTTTCTACTCAAGAATGACTTTATGTCAAAAATGTGACATTCTCTAAGCAAAAGGAAAAAAAAACCCACCCAAACTCTTTTGAGAATCTTTTCCTTTTCAAAATTTAAATACAATACCCTTTCTCACTGTTTGAGCTGCTTCCATTTGAGGACTATAGAAAATAAATATTTTTCCTGCTGAAAAAGCATGGGGGAACAAAAGAGTGAACTCGTTTTTTGTCTCTACCTTAATGCTCCCACTCTAACAAAAAAATATACAAAATCAAAATGAAATACAAAGTCAAGAATCAGAAATCATCCTCTCCCATTATGTCATCAGCTATAAGTTATCTTCCCAAATGTGAGAGCATTTCTAATGAAAGCAAATCCTGGACAAAAATGACTTAGCCTTAAAATGAAATGCTGTCCCAGAAGGAAGGTTAGATTTTGCTGAGCCCAAACTTTCTCTTTCAGAGATTTGCCAATATCAAGCTACTGCTTTGCTCTGCAAATTGCCGTTGAGCTCACATCTCAGCCTCTAGGCAAAGTAAAACAATACAGTACAATCTACAAAATCAGCCTAGGAGCCTGCCCAGGACAGGTGGACAATTTGACCTTTGGAACAGTTTGGTCTTTTCATTTTCCATTTCTAAAGCCTAGAATTAAACACTAGTCTCAACGAAATAATCTTGAAAGAGACCTTCAGATAGCACAACCTGTGTCTGTTGTACAGTAATGCTCGCAGGCCTGAAAAGGGAACAAGCCTCTATTGTTTTTCATGCTGCCCCTTCCCCCAAGATTTCTGGTCTGACACATACAAAGCCAGGATAAAGGAAAGGGGCTGTTATTATACTCCTTCACATCTCCATTTTATGGGCTGAGAACCAGGGCAGAAGGTCCCATGACTTATTCTTGGATGCACACCCAAAGTCTGTGCCAGCAGTGGTATTTAACGCAGCTTTTTGTCCTAGGCCAATGTTTTATCAATAAGACCCACTTTCTCCCTCCACAGATTTTTTCCAAACAAATACACATTTTTAGACTGTCCTTACTCTTTTCCTGTGGCATGTCATCCCTGTCAGCCATTGCCTGGCATTTGCCCAACCAATGTTGCCGTCGCTTGTTAGCAGCTTTGTCCCTCTGAGAACATTGCTACTGTTGTGATGCTCCACTGAGATCAAAGGTCCCAACCAAGACAGAGGATTGGTTGTTTTAAACATCACCTAAATTTACATTTCTATAAAGTAAACATTTCCATAAGTAAGAACTCTTCTGTCAGAGCTGATGCATGTCAACTTAGCATGGCCTTGGCTGTGGAGAAGCAACAACACGCAAGTCATCATTTCTGGGAACAGAGAGACAATCCCCATGGCACCAAACTGTAGTTCTTGGAAAAAGTGGTACTTGTGATAGGGACACACAGGTTCCCTTTGCCAGGATGGAGACAACACTGGTACAGGCATACCCAGCTCATTGAAAGCACTGCGAAGAGTAGCAGTACCATTCTCCAGTGGAGACCTGCTTCGACAGAGCCAGAGATTAATCTGGTGTCCCCCAAAATTGTACTAAATACAGACAGACATGAGTGATGGGAGTGTTTGGTCAGGCTCCATGATGACTGTAACATGGTTTTTATTGCAGGAGAGACTGCTAATTTATACTTCATGCATACTAATTAACAGTCAACATACTTTTTCCAGATTCTCCAGCAGTCTAAATGGGAAAGCTTATGTTTATTTCCAGGAAATTAAAGAATGGCATGTCCACATTAAGTGATTTTTTAGAAACTTCTACATTCATTTGTGTGTCTTGTCACAGTTAATCTTTAACCTCAACCTTCATAATAGCCATGCTAACATTAATGGGATAGAAACTGGTTTGGGTCCTGCCACAGGGGCTGTGCTGTGATTATATCAATGAACAAGCCCGTCTTCTGTGAATTTTTTTGTATTTGTTTTTGTTCCGCAACTGAACGAAACCCAAACTTTCTAAATCTGTTTCACTCACAGGAAGAAAAAGATATGGCAGGCTGTCCTGGACCACAAAAACCTTCCTAATAAGAAACATAACTCCAACAAACCAGCTTTTACTGACCTAAAGAAGAGGAAGATGTAAAGAAGCACAATGAAAGAAGAGTTGGTTGGAAGACTTGAGACCAGCTGCAGAGGTGAGACCCTTCACATAGTGCAGGGGAGGACAATGCCATCACTACATCATCACTCCAGTGTCACTTGTGACCTTTGGGCTAGTGTATTGGGGTACAGAGGAAAGCCCACCTCCATCGGTAGGAGCAGAAGGCATGGAGAAAGCAATTTCTCCTCATGCCATCCATATTTAGCCAGGAGCATGGTCTACTCTAGAGGAAACAGTCGTGCACACTGTACTAGCAACATCCATAGCAGGGACATGGTCTAGCGTCAATGCCAAGGACAAAGAGCTTCAGGTAGACCTTCCTGTAGAATCTCAGATTGACTTTGCCTGAAGTCTCTTGCTATGATGGCATTTATTTTTGTTTGTTTGTTTGTTTGCATGGTTTTACACTTCCTAAGAGTTGGGCCAGAACTGGGAGTGAGGAGACATCACACACAATGCTGGTCTCATAGCATTTCCAACTGCCAGCACAAGGGAGGGCACGAAAACTCTCAGGAAGCCCAGTTTTTCAGAATAGAAGTGTTCAGACTTACCACTTCAAGGTTTAATTGCCCTGGTGCAAAATGGGGAAAACAGGAACAGAAAATGTCTCTAAGATCACCCAGGCTCATTGGCTGCCGGGATAGCATTAAGCCTCGCCTCTGTTCTGCCTAGTCCTGGTACAAAATTCTTTACCAAGGAACCTGCACCCTCATTTTGGTAAGGCAGCAGAAGTCCTCATCCTGTCAAGGAAGGCAGCTGCTCAAAGCAGGGGTTTTATGCCTTTGGGGCAGCAATTAGCACTGACAGTCCAGCCTCAGAGTCCCCTCACAGGGTTACTTTCTTCTGGAAATGGACTCATGTTTTATTTGTTTTCCCTCGTGCTGCTTCATTTTATACCCAAGTGAAGACAGTGCCCAGTGAACTGAGCTGCCTTTTCTATTACTTCACCATTTCCATCTCTTTTCTCTTTCCTCTGCATGTTGCTGAGAAATGATCATCATGTCTTCATGGGAAAAGACTAACACCTCACTTTACTAGCAGTTGCCCCAAATTTCCCTTTCCTAATTTTTTCTCATCTTTCCTCCATGTACGTTCACAGCTCCTGAGGGAAGCTGTAAAGAGAGAAATGCTCTTTTCCTCCCAAAAAGCAGCCCAAATTAACATTTTCCTTTGTCTGTATTACTCATTGTCCAGAATTTAGGTCAGATTCTCAGCCGATACAAAGCTTACAAATTCATACTCTACCATTTCATGGCAGCTGAGAATTGATGTAAAAATGGGATTGAGAAAAAAAAATCAGCCTCTGGTTTTGGACTGTCCTGGCTGCACAGACCAGCCACTTTCAATGCTGCTAGTAGAAACCATCTCTCAGGCAGGATGGGCAAAGAGACTGTCCAATGCAGAAAACTGGGTATTGTATATATTAATATAATCTCTAGACATCCGAAGTAATACAAGATTCTATTGTAGCCAGCCTAAAAAGCTCTAGGGTTAAAAAAACAAGTAATCAATCTCTTAGAAATGTTTTTTCTTATCATAAGAATCTTTGTGGCCACATTTACCCTTACAAAGTATAAGGCCATCAACATCTAGCAAAAGCATTTCCTACCCTTCTGTCTCAAAACACATACATTTCTGCCCAGAGTGGAAACCCTGTGATGAACATGTGTTGCCCTCCAGCAAATGTAGTGAGGAATGTATAAGACATATAAGCAACATGGAAGCCAAGAAACATGATGGATAAAACAGGTTGGATTTTCATCACTGGTGGCCATAACGACATATGATAAAAACTGTAATAAGTACGGTGTTTCCAAGAGGATGTGAGGTTACGGATCCAGCAGTATCGGTAAATGGCGTCTGCTCTTCAGTTTGACCACATAATAGCTAAACTGCCGTATTTTCCACACTGCTCAGCTAAACAGCTTAAATTGGACCCTCTCGAAGGCTAAAAGAATCAATTTCATCCTAAACAATTCCAAGGCCAACGTGACCAAAGCCTTTAATTCATGCCAGTTAAAGTCAAAAGCTTTATGGTGCTGGTTATTGTTTAATATCGACCAGTGGAGTGAAGTGCAATGGCCTCATTTGCCTTGACCTCCCACTACAGAGGTGACCAGTAGCTGATAACTGGGATTACTGAGAACTGAGGAGCTCCCTGGGTCAGTCCTCTGTTACTGACTTTATTTCGGTGCAGGTCTGCACCCTTCTTATTACCTGGAAGCTATTAACTCCCTGGTCTGTGCTCCCCTTTCAGGGGCCACTCCGCAGAGCATACTGCTGACCGGTTCCTGGTATGTTCTTTCATCTGATGAAAGAGCTTATTTAAACAGAAATTTGAACATTTCTTTTCTGCCAGGCACTGGCTGAAAATATGTTACTAGATGCTTTGTCATGAGCAAATCCAGACCAGAGTTTCCCTCTAGGTTCCTCGAGTTCCAGTTATGAAGTCCTCAGTTTTCAGCCAGGTAGGTAAAAATCATTCACATTTTACAGATGGGGAAACTGTGGTGGAGCAAAGAGTGTAAGAAACGCGCCCAAGATCAACAGTAATATTTTTTTGTGGCAGAGCGAAGAGTCGAGCTCAGATCTCCTGCCACCCAGTGGGGTGTTTTCACCACACCACCCTCCTTCCTTTGCAAGCCTGCTAGCGCTGGGTTAATGGACAACACTTCAAACCCAGTGGCACCAGTCATCCCACAGAGAGCAAAACAGTGCCCAGGGTCAGCGGCTGGATTGCTGAAATGCAGAACTGAGACACATCACACACATCTCCTGCAGAAAGACAAGCATACGGTCAGGGCTGGAGTGTCCCACCACCATCTAAGGCATAAAAAGCTAAAATTTGGCTGCAAAGGAAACTACACAGACAGTTCCTGGAAACCACTTGCAAACAGCCTTGTCATCCAGCCCAGGACCTGATAGATCAGACCACCCACTCCAGCGCAGACATTAGGCTCTACATACCTGTTGATCAGTAGGGGAGGAATTCATTTCACCTAATTTCAGATGCCTACAAGGTAGAGCTGGCCACCCTCGTGCTCTTCAGTAGATGATTTTAAAGGAGACACTTGTCTGACCTACTTTAGAGGTCTATTTTAAGACTAAGAATTATACCCTGGATACAAAAAAAAATAGAAAAGGCAGCTGCAAAGTCCAGCTTAGATGGAAATATCTATGCTCCATGCGTCGACTTCAGATCACATGTATCTCACCCAACATGACAAATGGGAATAAACTCAAATTTAAGTAGAATTTTCTCAAAAACCTGTGAAGTGATGCTTAGTCCAGAGTAGCTTTCTTTTATTTTAAATGTATATATATCTCTTTCATATATATGTAAATGTAGTGCAATTTTGTTTGGCCACAGTACAGTGCTGATAGTTAGGATCATGGGAAACGTTTCCATTATGAAAGATAGTAATTAAGTTGAGTGTTTTTGATGCAATCCTGTTTATCTGCAGAGAAAGTTCATGGTCTCATTTTCCTCCAGGCATAGTGGGAATCAAAGAGTAATGAAGAGCCTCTCCCTATCTTCTTGGTCTTTTTTTCTGGTCAACTCTATATTCAAAACAACCTCTTCGCGGTCAGCTGGGGTTACATGCAGAACTGATTTGTGGCAGATCTGGGCTTTCTGCTGCCATCTCCTCTCTCCTTCTCTGATGTTTCTGGCACATTTGCTTTTACACACACAAAATTCAACCAAAACAATATCCTGACCCCAGGTTTGCTTTCTGCTGCCAGTGAAACACCTCAGGCAGTACAGCTTGGTTTCTGAAAAGCCTTGGTACAACTTCAGGTTTGGGAAATAGCTTCTATTACTTGAACTCAGACCTATCTGTCTAAAGTGGAGGATAGCTGTAATAGCCAAAAATTCAATGATATTTTGCAGAAGTGGTCAGGCATTGGTAAAACAAGTAGCAAAGCTTGTCCTCTTCAGCTCTCGGTCTCCTCCTGAATGGTCCTGGAACAGACTCTACTCTCAATCACTTCCTATTTTGCCAGACTAACTGTGTGGGTTGAAATGTTATGCTCCGGATATCTGCTGCAGGCTAAATGTTTCAAGTCAATTTGAGACAAAACGTTTCAGGAGATTTTGTGCACAAGGCAAAGGAAAAATACATTCTTTTGCCCACGTTAAGCAAGCTGTTCCTTGAACAAGGAGACTGAGGAAATGTGGTTTCACTTCAACATGCAGCCTTTGGCTGTTAACATAACCCCCCCTGCAATCCCCCTTGTTCCCCCTATGCCTTCTGCTCTGCCCTGCTGGAGAAGTAACAAAATACACCATGATTTGTCTTGACCCATGTGCTTCTGAACAGACTGGACATGATGAAGTTTGACCTCTTCTCCCCATTTTCAGAACACTTTCATGCATCCTTATCCTCTACTGAGCCATCAAGTTTCACAGAACTTGCAGGAACTTTATTTTATTGGACATCTTCCCCCTTCTCTCAAAACTGGTTTGCAATTAGCCAAGTGATTTAAAAAAATGAAGATGGATGGGCAGAGGGAATGATCACATAATTCTTGTTTTCACATAGGTTAAAATCATTATTGGACCTTTATTAGTGGCATTACCAATTCTGCTTACAGCCCATTTAATACCACATCTGTGTATTAACATGTACCTAAATACTGAGGAAAAATGAAAATTAATAAAAGACCTAATCCAAAGTCTCTTGGGCCAAGGACAATTATTTCAACACCTCTGTGGATTTTTAGATTAGGCCCAGAAAGAGGAACAAGACTTCGCAGGTACTTTTACTTTGGGATCTATTTTGAAGAAACAAAACAATTTGGAAAAAAAATATTCTACAAAGACAGTGATTTCCACAGTGTTTCTAGGCTCATCTTTGTCTCTTGGGTCCAAGCACTCTACAATTTTTAAAGAAAATCTAGAAAATTATCTCTACTAGCATCATAAGTTGCATTAAAGGGAGCAGCTGCACGCTGGGGCAACATGGGGAAGGTGCTGAGGTAAATACATTTAGAGCAGCTGTAAATAAAGATGCTAAAGGACTGTAATAGATTCCATGTTTACAGCTTTGCTGGCACCCACAAGGGACTGGGAGGATGTTCTTGACGGTGACAGAAGACATGGTTTCTGGGGAAAATTAGTGTATTGCCTTCCAAGTTTAATGGCTTTAAGGAACCTGGCCCAGGTGTTTGTTCCAGGGGATTAATCTGGCACATGAAACACAAGTAGCCTCCGGGAATCTGCTCCACACACTCACCTGGTGACTTGGGGCAGGGCGAAAGAGCCAGCAATCTGGTACTCATTTGCGTATGGAAACACTACATTGGATGTGACAAATGAGGCTAAGAGAGTGCTGATGGGCTGAGGGAATGTCAGAGAAGACCTCAGCTTTGCTTTGAGGTTGGAACCCACTTTGGCATTTCTGATGTTTGCAGCAGGGCGGTAGGAGCAAAGCAGGTATAAGACACCCTGACTGTCCGTGCAAGTGAGATGCAAACACAGCACCAACTTCTGCTTCCGTTCATTGTGAGGGGAAGGTGGGAAGGCTCACTCTTCCAGTGTCAAGGTTTCCTAGCTTTAGCAGGGCATGTGCTATTAGAAATAACTGACTGACATGACAGCACTGGGCTTATACTGTACTTTACAAGTAGAGGGAAGGATGCAGAAAGGGTAGAAAGCAGAATTAGACAGAAAGCAAGGATTTTCTTGCTAATGATTCCTTGATGTTTGCGTTTTGCCAGGTGAAAAGCACTTCCTATGCTCTTCCCCTGAGCATCTGTAGGTGATTCAAAATGAAACTCCTTCCCACTTCATCTCTGAATTTGGCCTACATTCTTAATATTTCCTTACAAATTTGTTCTGAGCAACAGCAGAAAAGAGGATATTGCTACCCAAGGATTTATAACACAACATCACTCTGTGCTAAAGCCAGCAAAACCCTTCTTTAGTCACCTGGCTGCATCTGGTCTTTCCCAGCAGCATATGAAAATGAAAAAGTCAATGAGAGTCTACAAACTTGTTCGAAGAAACGTTATCTAAAATATGAAATGTCTGGTAGCTTAGAAGAGGAAAGTTAATGGTCACTGCCCAGCTGAACAATTATTCCCATGTAAGACACCAGCTAAATGATATCTTTTGGGCACTCATAACAGAAAGCACCAGTATGAAAAGAATTTTTGACCTTTTCTATGATGTGGCCCTTTGGGTTCAGCTCAAGCAGGTAGATGAATTGCCATGGAAAATACGTGTATTGACCACTCTTCCCATTGCACTACTCATAAGGGGTGCCAAGAAGACAATAAATCCCAGCTGGTCATCCAACTTGGTTAATGAGCCACAGAATCACACTATGCAAGCCCATTGCTCTGCACACATTATTTTGGCTCATGAAATACCAGCAAATTAGTTCAGAAACTCTTGGAGAACAGAGCTGCACTATTATTATCAATTCTCCTTCCACCAGCCCTTCCGCCATCACAAGAAGGAACACACAGGCAGGCCTTTTCATATGCCCCAAAGTGTCTGAGATGCTCATCAAAATGAACAATTCATTCTCCCGGTGTTGCATGAAGAAGTCCCTGCTCCTTGGCGACTGCATAAACTTCCTGAATACAAGAACATGCATGTAATTACCAGCAGCCCTAAGGTTAGCATAAATCAAAGTGAGAAGTCAGCTGCCAGTGGCACTTCAGATGCAATGCCCACGTCTCAAATGGAGCTGAGCTAAAGCAATAACCCCATCCAAGTCCCTGAATGGGCTATGGCTTGTAATGGGCTGGCACAAAGCTACATTATGCCACAAACTGCACCTGCTTCTAGAGCTGCTGTAGCAGTAGCAAATAGAGATGCCACCTGGCAAGATGGCATTTCCTGAAGCCTGCAATGATGGGGCAAAAAAAAAAAATTCCCAACAAACAGATGGTGCCTACAGAAATGGGAGCTATATGGAAACAACAAAGGGCATTACAGCCACAACAAATACACTGCTCTCAGCCCCCTCTAAACTGTCACGCACATCCTTAGTGGGTGGTAAAGACAGGCCCAAATTCAGGTGCCTTCTCTCCCAGCAGAAAGGGATCTTGTTTTTCAAGTTCATTGCTCCTCAAACTGTATGAAAAAGATTAGAATCACAAAGAAACACTGAGCAGTGTCTGTCCCTCAGCATAAAGACAGCAAAAAATAAAACCCAAGGACTGACAGTGCTAGAAACAGGCCATCTGCAAAGGGATGTAAATGTGACTGTGCCCCCAAGTCATGGCTTACGGTCTTGGAAAGCAGAAACATGCTGACTGAAAGCATGCAATTAGTGCCAAGAAGAATATAAAGTATGGGGATACAAGAAGTTGGGAGGTGGTCGAATTTGTAAAAGGAAAACAAAAGCTTGTTTATCCCAGTGAATTCATTGCAAAACTTGGAAGTAACAAACAATCAGAGGTGCTTCTGCCATGGCTTATTGATTCTGACGGTGTCCAGCTCCAGTTGCAGCCACCAGTTACAGAATAAACGGCCTGAAAGGAGAATTACTTCCTGACCCACAATAGTTATGCCCGGAAACATAAGAGTTTATGTCCTTCCCATAGCCCTTGTTTATCTGGTCTTTAAAGTGTTATGATTATAATGTTGGGTAGTCCTGTCATCTACTGAACTAACGCAGCCTTATTTCCATATGGCAAATTATTTCTTGAGTCACAACCCTCGAGATTTCACAATAGAGTAGAAATAATGACTGCATTTCAAGGATGTGAAAGAGCTTTGCAAATCATGGACAAGATCCTGCCTCCCTTGGCAGGAGATGCCCCAAGTTCATACCAACGGAGCCTCCAAAGTAGCAGTCTCCTTGGAGACTGAAGTTACCTTCCCATTGGAAGGGCAGGAGAAGATGTTGCTCTCCAAGTACCCAAGGAGCAACTGGAAAATCTCATGTGTCTAAAATCATCCACAGAAAAGTCAGTATCAGCTCATAGGTGGCAAGATACTCTAGACATTATCCCTGGACCACCATCCTGAAGAAGCAGTCCATTACTTCTTAACCCCTATTAGTGTCATTGCCCTACAATCCCATGGGGGTTCCCTGCCCCACACGGCATACTTGCAGGCTATGGCCCCAGGACCTTTATGCTGACAAAGGAGATGCAGGCACAACTCAGCTCTGCTCACCTTTTGATCCAGTTTCCTGAACTCTAGTAGATCATTTGGGAATATGGCAAAGGGTTGCCTTCCTTTTTTGTCTTATGTTCTAGGGAAGGAAAACATCTCAAAAGGAAAAGCTGGAGCAGCCTGGCCAGTTCCAAGAGCTGCAGGTCATGTATTTGTGGTGGTATTAGTCGTTCAGAGGGGTCAGTCTCCCTACTTCCGGTAGAAGCTCTTTCCTCCCTGACATCCCTTTAGCCTGGCAATCAGAGAGGAACAGGAAGACGCAGCTCCCCTTCTCATGTGCCATGACACATTATTTTGCATCCTGGAACACTATGTTTTTGCCTAGTTGGTGTTAAACCCTGGTGTGCTACTTTTGGCTGGATTTGAGTTAATTTTCTTCATAGCAGCTAGTATGGAGTTATGTTTGGGATTTGTGCTGGAAACAGTGTTGATAATACAGGGATGTTTTTGTTATTGCTGAGCAGCGCTTACACAGAGTCAAGGCCTTTTCTGCCTCTCACACCACCCCACCAGTGAGCAGACTGGGGTGCACAAGAAGTTGGGAGGAGACACAGCCAGGACAGATGATCCCAGCTGACCAAGGTGATATTCCATACCATATGACGTCATGCTCAGCATATAAAGCTGAGGGAAGATGAAGGAAGGGGTGGGGGGACGCTCAGAGTTATGGCATTTGTCTTCCCAAGTAACCATTACATATGATAGAGCCCTGCTTTCCTGGAGATGGCTGAACATCTGTCTGTCGATGGGAAGTAGTGAATGAATTCCTTGTTTTGCTTTGCTTGCGTGAGCAGCTTTTACTTCTTATTAAACTGTCTTTATCTAAACCCATGAGTTTTTCCTCACTTTTACTCTTCCGATTCTCTCCCCCATCCCACCGGAGGCGAGTGAGTGAACAGGTGCGTGATCCTAGTTGCCTGCTAGGGTTAAACCACAACACCTGGGAAGTGCCAAACTGGGGAAAACAATGCCAAAAAAAGTCTGCAGAACTGTTAGGCTGAATCTTGGACAGTGAGGCTGGCAGAGTGGTGCTCTGGCAATGGCTGCATGCTATGCAGGGAAGGGACAGTAAGTCCCTGAAGTCCAGGACTCTGGTGTCACTTTGTGCTGTGTTGCCCCTTTGTGATCACTCCATTTCCAGCCCACTCTGGCCGCTGGGCACTCTCTTTGGACGTGTCTTGTCTGGTTTATGGCTTTGTACTAACCACAGACATGTCTTTCCTGAAACAAAAAAACAAACAAAAAAGGTGAAACATCTATGCCATCACGTCCCTAGGCATTAACATGAACATAAAGGTGCAAAGACCTGATCTAGGTATTTCCTCTCTTTTATGCCAGCGCTCTCCCCTTTTGTGCTGTGGTTTGTCCATTTTCCATATGTCCGAACATCACTAGGACACTTTTCAGCCCTCCATGTCAGCTCCTGCCTTACTGATGAAAGCAGTTAAGCATGCTTCATCCCAACCTCATTGGTATTACCAGTGGTCTCCTTTTGGCTGGATGACCCCAGTGTCCCGTTAAAGAGACCTTAAGGATCAGTGTGATACTTACACATACTGCTTCCATGTGGCATGTTACAGACTATGCATGATAAATAGAGCTACATGTATCTCATGTATATATTTTCTTCGTCTGGTTTTCTTTTAACAAGGAACATCCATTTATTGATGTTCTCGCTCCCTCCGCGTGCCACACACAGTCTTTCTGCTAAGCATTCACACAGACCAAAGTGAGCAATCATCTGCAGCGTGGCCTACAGCTTTGGAGAGACATCTCACACTCATCTGCGTAGAAGACCCAACACCGAAGCATTGCTCTTCCCAGAAGGACACCACGGTTTTTTGTATCAACTCAATATACATCCTCCTGGGGAAGTTTCACATCCTTCCAGAATAACTGCAGCATGCTGAAATCTCTGTGTGATCAACAGGTGAGCATCTCACCAACAGTTTAAACTTCTTTTCAGGCAGAGCTAAGCTTCAAGACATCCTTTGTCTTCTTTTTTTTCCCTAAAGAACATCATGCCCCACTGCTGCTGTGTTAGAACTGCAGGAGGTTCAACTCGGGCAGCCCCTGTTGCAAGACCAGAGCAAGCGACCCGGCAGAAGTTAACAAATGAGAGAGTCAAGAAGATGTGGAAGAGAGGAGAGTAGGGGAGAGGAGGGGAGAGGAGGGGAGAGGAGGGAGAGGAGGGGAGAGGAGGGGAGAGGAGCTTCAAACAAGAAGCACTTGAAATGACAAAAAATCAATCCAGTTCATGGAAGGGAAAAAAAAAATAAACCTTAATGACAGAAGAGTTGGCAGAAGGGCAAGTGCAAAATTATCACAGCCCCAAAAATGGATCCAGTCACAGTGCCAGATGCAACACAGGAATAGTTCAGATCCAGAACAGAGCTTTCCAGTTCCTATCTATTTCTGGGATAATCAGTACCATGGGGGAAAGGGAAATAGAAACACTATAAAGTTTATCTAAGGGATGGAAACACACCCAGCATTTGACATGAGAAAAGAAAATGTGCTATCATTTAGCATGTGTACTGCAGGAACGGCCACAGGCCCGGGCTGGGATCAAGGTCTATTGTGCTGAGCTGCGTGAGTGCACAGGGAGAGGCTGAAGCAAAAATGCTTTCTCACCATCTGCTCTGACAGCATCTGAACCGAATATGCAAAGACCGATGGTTTGGGTTTTTTCTCCAGAAAAACTCAGAAATGAATGAAAAGCCTCCTATGATACATAAGAAAAAATCAGCAAGTATTTTCATGTTTTCCCATCTTTGTTCAAAGCACATCACAGAAGATAAAAGGCTGCAGCCTCTGCTGGTCTAAAACATTTAGCTCAGGTGAAATGTTCCAATTTGCTGTCACTGGAGAATTAGGTTTCTAAAACTTGTTGCTCTATTCCAAAGATGTTGGAAGTTAGGAAAAAGTGTCCTGCTAGAGTTTTGGGCAAAGGCTGCAAGAGAGAAAATTTTGCACTTCATGTAATCAAAACAACTGAGCCAGAGAGTAAGAGGAGAGAGGGGAAGATGATCAGAGAGAAAACCAGATAGACCAAGATTTCAAGAGTGGCTAACAACTTTGGATGTCTCACTTCTAAAGACCTCAGCTCAAAGTGACCAGATTGTCCTACATGTGAATCAGTAGAGATTCACCACTGGGATCAGCAGCGGGGGAGTGGATAGCAAACCTGAGAATCAACATGGTTGGTAGCAACTCCTGGTTCTGCTGGCCGGTCTTAACCAAAATTCACTGCCTCTGCTTTTCACTTCCCAGCCCAAGCTGTCTTGACTATACAGCATGATGACCTCTTTGAAGAAGGAATTGCCTCCCATTCTGGATGGGACATCTCCTACCCAAATGTAGGCATCAATAACACCAGTGTCACTCCAGCTTTGCTTGCAGGTGGTGAAGATAAAAGAGGCTTTCCCAGGAGATCAGTTTTAGGTATTTCATGATGTCCCACTCTATTGAAATTGTGTTGCCTGTACTGTTTCCATTGTCTGTAGTTCTGATGTAGGCACCCACACTGTAAACTTCAACATCAGGCTGCCTAAATCACAGCCTATATGTCTCTGTCTCTATTTCAAGGAGCCCAGATTCCAGCCAGGACCTCAGCATGCAGCAATAACACAACTGATGTTAGATAGATCTGAACACCCTGGGGCACTGGGCTCACAACCACCAGTTATTTAGTGATTCAGCTCATAACCTGCACCATAGCTAGGAAACCACTGGGAATCAGGGACCTAAATGCCTCTGTGGATCAAGATCCAAATTCCTGCCTTACTGGAAGTGTAACAGCAACCTTCCAAGGGTTTCAGTGGAGCTGTGGTTTCATACTCCCTCTAACATCCACTGCTGCTGATCTGCTGACCTCAGGGATCCTGGGATGCAGGCCACATTTGGAGCAGGATGAGAATTGGTACTATGGCCTTTTTCCCATTCCCAAGAACCAGCCTATAATCACAAACTGGCAAACCTCAGAAAGTTTGGTGTGCCATCCAAAAAAGTTCATATGAAAACATTAGGGACAGGAACCGGGATCCAAATCTGCTTGAGAGCAAACAGGGCTTCTTACCATAGCAGGGCAGAAAGTGCTAGTAACAATAGGCATTTTGTGATGTTTCACTCTGAGCTCTAAGTGAAGCCAAGGAGCACACACCATCTGCAGACGTATTTCAAACTGCAATGAACCTTTTTTTTCTGCAGACCGGGGTGAAAAAAAGGCTGGGAAAAGGCTCTGGGTTGTCACTTGCACCTATTCAAATATAGCTAGTCAGTCACTAATGACAACCTACATTGAGAGATGTCCAAAGCACAAACCAACCCTTTGATGGAGGTTTTTAAAAGTCTGAATAATAAGGGTTTGGTTTTTTTTCCTCTCCTCTTCTTTTTTTTCCCCTCAGTTCTTCAGGGTCCCCAGATCAGAAGCAGGAGTGCCAAAATACGAGGGGAACTGCCCATCCTGCCAGGTTCCCTCAAAGCAATGAATACTGTTATTCTTCATGTCCCGCAGGGTGCTTTCACCAACATCTCTGCTTGCTTTAATTCCTCACTGTCCGACAGGGGTTGCGAGCACACGCGCCCTCCCCACTGATCCCGACAACGTGTTAGTTTGCCTGTGTGTTAGTTGTTGCAGCCAGTGATGGGCAAACTTCAGAAAGGTAGTAACTAGTAAAGCTGGAATTAAACATAAGCTTGCAGGGCACACGGCCCTTCTTGTACAGCTGACCTGATGTGTTTTGGGGGAATTTAAATCCATCTTCAGATCTGCCCTCAAGAGGGACCTATGTGTCCAACTAGTTACTGATATTTGTCTGTCTAGATAAAGTAATCTAATAAAAAAAATCTTCTCTTTAGCCTACAAACTTGTAGCTTCTTTTGACAACCAGACTCTCACCTCTCAACCTTTCAGGCACATAGGGACCTTGAATTTGGACCATAAAAGCAATTGAGGCACTGCAGGCTGGGGCACTCTGCTGGATGCAGGCATGGTTTCTCTTCTGTGCTGCCACGTCTTCAGTCCAGTGAGTAAGACAATGGCACGTGTCTAGAAATACCTGACAATTTCTTTTTTTTTGCTTTTCATAATCGCATTCACACTTTGATGCAGATACAATTCAGAGAAACACAGAGTTGTCATATTTTGTGAGAGGGTCTTGGATGTGAGGGGAGCACCAAGGTGGTGCTGCTGCCAATGGATCCAGAACCCCCCACTGAAGTCAGAGGAAGCCAAAATCTTCCCCTTCATGGGCCTCTAGAGGATAAAGATCACCTTTAAATCCCACCTGCATTTGGAGGTGAAAACCAGAAGCCAGGCAAAGAGGAACTGTAGGGTGGTCGTTGACAGCTGGCTCAGCCACTGACTGTTTCTGGTAGGATCATCTCAGAATTTCCACCACTCCGTCTGTTTCCTGTAATTGTGTAAGGGAACACAAACAGAGACAGCAGATGCTCTGGTTGGCCTGATAAGATTAAGCAAATTTTTAAACAGCATCAGTCCAAGAGAGAAATCAAAATTCCCGAGTTTGTCTTCTTCCCCTTATACCCTCTCACTGAGTCCGAGAAGGAAAAGCAAAAAAGAAAGCCTCAGAGATTTCTAGTTAACATTTTAAACCTTTCCACTGTGCTAGCTAGGAAATGCTGCAAAACTGCTCTAGATACTCAGAGCTAATTGAGCCACCGAGTGCAGGAAAGTTCATTGAACCAGACTGAGCCAAGCAACAAATTATAGCCTGCATGACCTACTGAAGAGTCTTTTCATCTTTAGCATTTTAATTCCGCTCTTCCTTTTAATTAAACAGTTTATTTTTCAGGATAAAGAGGAAATCCCAAATACCATTACTTGGGAATTTTCAAGCAATTATTGTCTTGCAAAGTCTATCCCTGGACACCCAAGGATTTAATATGGCTTGGTACTGGCTAATGAACATATGTAGACTCATTTGTAGAACAAATGTAGGTTTGTAGGAAGGTCCTATGGACCTGAAGAAAGGCCTGCGGGGACATCAGATCATTTGAAATCAGTAATAAGTGGACTTCAGCAGGATCAAGATTAAACCCACTGCTTTTTCCTGAGAGCTGGGAGCTTTTGTTCTCCAGCTCTCCATAGCTGTCATGCTCTCATGCTGCAAGAATATTGCATTATCCCAGCAGACAGCTAAAATGGCAACTGGGTAGCTACAATTAATAGCAATAATACTAATAACTCAGATAGACCTCAAATTACTCATAGACTCATAAAAACACCTCACAAGCTGGAAAACAGCTTTGCACCAGCCAGGTTAAGACTAAGAAATATTGTCCGTCTCTTTGTGGCAGATGGAAAATGTGGTCTCTCTTTCCATCACGATCTGGGTAATGGTCATAAGTTCAGACAAGCAGAGCTTTGGTATAAAAACACACAAGAGTCCTGACAATTCAACAAGAGGTTTTTCCATCCACTCTCTATGCTTCTATGTCTGTTGCTTTTTCTCCCCACTTATATTTAGTGCACTTAAAAGAACTGCAGAATGAGCTTTATTTATATCCATAAAATAAATCCAGAGGGAGTTAAAGGGCTGATGAAGAAAACTGCACAAGGCTGCAAAGGCAGTGGATCTCCTTGAATGTTGTGAATCCAAATCTAGAATCAACAAGTTTGTTAGGAGCAAGCAATGCATGGGCATGGCACGAAGGATCTCCAAACAGAGTACAGCGGGACATTTATGTGCTAGACACAGAGGATAATAAATCACAGCTGTACTTATATCATTATGGTCATCCCAAAGGAATTTAGGATTACATTTTAACACATGGACATACTTTCACCTTCCTCAGAAAAGAAATTGCCTCAGCCTACATTATGTCAAGAGAGAATGACAGAATCACTGGGACCAGAAGCAGAGAAAAATTTTGCACCCAGCTGAAATTAGGGAAAGCTTGGAACAGAATCATAGAAAAGGGCTGGAAACAATCCCTGCAGTCATGTACCACCTTCTGCTGCCCCAAGACAGCAGCCCTGCTGAGGACTTGGGAGTACTGGTGGATGAAAAGCTGGACATGAGCCGGCAATGTGAGCTCACAGCCCAGAAGGCCAACCACATCCTGGGCTGCATCAAAAGAAGCGTGGCCAGCAGGGTGAGGGAGGTGATTCTGGCCCTCCACTCTGGTGAGACCCCACCTGGAGTACTGCGTCCAGCTCTGGAGTCTTCAGAACAGGAAAGACATGGACCTGTTGGAGAAGGTCCAGAGGAGGGCCACAAAGATGATCAGAGGGATGGAACACATCTCCTATGAGAGGCTGAAGGAGTTGGGGTTCAGCCTGGAGAAGAGAAGGCTTGTGGAGGGACAGACACACACCTTATTGAGGCTTTTCAGTACTTAAAGGACGCTTATAAGAAAGGTGGGAACAGACTTTTTCGCACGGCCTGTTGGGATGGGACAAGGGGTAATGGTTTTAAACTAAAAGAAGGTAGATTTAGACTAGATATAAGGAAGAAATTTTTTACGATGAGGGTGGTGAAACATTGGCACAGGTTGCCCAGAGAGGTGGTCAATGTCCCATCCCTGGAAACATTCAAGGTCAGGCTGGAGGGGGCTCTGAGCAACCTGATCTAGTTGAAGATGTCCCTGCTCATTGCAAGGGAGGTTGGACTAGATAACTTTTAAAGATTCCTACCAACCCAAACTATTCTACAATTCTATGATTCTGTGAAGACAAGTTCTAAATCTGTTCCCACAGATCCACTTCACAGGTCCCACAGCTAACACTGTCAGTGCTTCACTGCCTTTCTACTATTCCTAATGTCCAAACTGATTTTCTCCTGTAATTTATGTTCGTTGCTTCCTGTCTTAACTTCATATGTAGGCAATGCATAATTAAGAAACTAAACTTGAGGTCTTCGTAGTCCTGGAGTGTCAGTCAGTCTCAATGTGGGGTTTTTGGGGGATCTAAATGTCTCCACTTGCCCTTAAGGGAATGCAGATCTGGGGTCTCAGGCTTGTAGCAAACAGGGTGACTCTCACCTCTCTTTATTCTGGCAGGTATCACTGCAGAAACTTGAATAAATTGCACTCTTGGTTTTATATCCCATAAGAGAAGAAATACGGGCAGGCTCAGAAGTGAAAGGCTTCAGAGGAATATTGCTGGGCTAGGGGGCAAAGTCCTGGGCAAATATATCCCAGGACCTGAAGGGAGAGATTACTGGCAGAAGGGAGGAAAGGTGGGCAGAAAAGGAGCTGAAGCCTCTTCTGTGAGGCCTGGGACTTTTCACAAGTCAGCCAGAATAGCCTTTCTGCAAGTATTTCAAGGCCTCAGAAAATGTTGGATGGTATCAGTTTAGCCCTCCATAAAAACAGCTGAAGCAAGGGTTAGGAAAGAGAGTGTGCCACTCCATTCAGGTGTGCCCCTTGCAATTACCTGGCAGAGTCCTGGCCTGACCCTTCTCAGTCTGTACCAGGATTTGACTTCATGGATAGTGACAGCAAGTGACATTTTGATAACATTCCTTATTTTATTTTCTTTCAAGGGTCTGTTACAGAAATCTACCCTTTTGCTGCTTCACTGGTTTAACTCCCCTATGAACTTTGAATCCCAAAATTATGAAATTGTAGACAATACAACAGGAAGCTTATGAACCAATGGCAGTATTTTGGCTGCTCCAGCAGACATGCATTTGGACCAGCAGCTAATCCTCTTAATAATTTCTCACTACTTAACCTACTGACGTGAACAGAGAGTCTGTCTGATCCTCATAGTAGGATCTCTCGGGCTGTGAACTTCAGAGAGCCTGTAAAAACAGAGTGGTTTAATATGCTTAAATCTTCCCCAGCTGAAAAGAGAGCTAGAGAGGCATCCCGTGTCACCACAAGAGCCCAGCTATTTTGATTGAGACAAGAGCGGTGACTGTGCTGCATGAGCCCTCATCAGTGCCCGTCCAAGAAGGTTTAGTAACAATTTCTAACTTACTCAAAAACATTATTCATCTATTTCGGTGCTAGATGCCTAGCACAAAAGTCAAGGCAAAGGTTCACTTCTCTTGTTTAATCCAAACTTCCCGCCTTCCCTCTCATATTTTGGCCTATGCCTCATCCCCCAAGCCAGAGATGCTCCTTCAGGAATGCAATAACACTTGAAATGGGGCCAAGGTCCCCGGGGCTGTGAGGCTGCGCTGGTCGGATGGGGCAGGTTCGCTCGGCTCTTGGTTTGAAGTCTGCAGCGCGGAGCAGCAATCGCTGAGCCCAGGCAGAGCACAAGTCCCAACTCGACCTCAGCACACGGCCAAGCTGGGAGAAGTGAATCAGGAGGGGAAGGATTTGGAAAGGAGTAAGTAGAGGCTGGAACCAGCTCTCCACCTCTGTTTACAAATGCTGCCACTTCAGTAGATTCACCGGGTACCAAGGTACCTCGCTGGTGTCTGCTCCTCCCATTCCATCCCCCTGGGCCTGAGCGTAAAAATTGCATCAGCCAGTTTTGCCGTCCGGGTTCCTGCCGGGACTGCTGATGTCAGCAAGATGTCATGCTTTTCTACCAGGGTCTCACGTACCTCCTCTGGAAGAAGTGACAGGACCCTGGGCAGGCATCACTCACTAATTTATTGATTCTTCTGTTTCATTCGTTTTTTTGGTACTTCTACTTGTGAAAGCAGTTTGAATGGTGTACAGATCAGGTTCAGCCCACAGTGCCCCACTAGGTGCCTGTCTCTCACGGTGGCCAGTATTCAGCAAGTGATGGGCAATTCAGGGAACTTATTACCCAGCTTTTCTGCCCCAGCTGCCTATACAGAGAAGCTGCTATGATGCTAAAGCTGCATCCTGTAGCTAGACAGTTTGAATAAGGCCCTTCATCAACACTCTGGAAGATGTGATGCTCCCTTCAGTCTCTGAAATAGGAAAGAAGTTTTTGAGCTTCTCCACAGTGGCGTGTGTACCAACCCCCTTCACATCCAGAGCAGTAAAATGGAGAAATCTGCACCTTTCACCTCAGCCATCTGCTTTTCATTTTCTCCTTTAATCACAAGCAGATTTTGGCTATTAAGTGTGAAAGTTTAGCAGACCCAGAGACCCCTGCAGAGGAGGAGATCCAAACTCAATGCAAAATTCATTTTGTGCCTGCTGATATACCTGATCCCTGATTTGAAAAAGGGGATTTGCTGAATGTTTTATCCCCATAGAGAGAAAGAAAGAGGGAAGATTTACACTCGCAGGAAGGTAGTTAAGCAAATACCAGCAGTACTATAGACAGTCTCCCCCTGCCTCAGGAACAAAAACCACCTTCTCTGTGATAAAAAGAAATACAAATCATGAAGAAAAATGTGCATGGTTACTGATTCACCCAGCTCAGTGCCAGCTGACCTCTGCTCATTTTCCTACGTGTTCTGCCTTTGCACGGAGCCTTGCACCATGAAAAAAATAATATCTTCACTCCGGCTCTTACAGGATGGGTACCAATGGCTTACAGCCCACCAGCAGAAGAATGTGAGGGAGAAGCAGGGACACGTGCTGACTACATGGGCAGGCATGCTCCAGGTGTGGATTCACGTGGAGGTTTCTCACAGGGGGATTTGTGAACCCGGGAAGTGACTCCAGCTGGAGGATGCAGGATGCACGTGCATAGTTAGTGCAGCCTTTAAGAGGCAGTGGGCAGCTTCTCAAAGCCAAATCTAACACAGGGAATGATGTAGAGCTTTCCAGCCCAGCAGGAACAGCTCCCCGGATGGGATGGTCTCTCCTGGAGTTGTTTCCGTCACTCCGTGGACTGCTCAGTCTGTCAGGGTGGGGAAGGGCGAAGCGTACGTGGTGGGACAGGTCTGCTCTGAATCATGCATCAGAGCACAGCAGGGAAGCTAATGAAGCAGGGAGCAAATTCCTCAGTGCCCGGGGGAGAAACAGATATGTTAGAAGATTCCCGCTCCCCCCCCCCAAAATAGTTTCTTTCACAGTCATCAGTGTCAGCTTTGCTTTCTCCACTTTTATTTATTTTAGTCAGTTTGCATAGCTCCAAACACTGTTCAGCTGGGCATGTCCATACACAGAGCAGGAAAACACATTTTCAGGGTGATGCATTTGATCTCAATCCCCTGACACACACACCTCGTGTCTGTGAGGGCTGGGAGAGCAAAGGGGCCATCCTCCTGGGAAAGGCTTGTGTGAGCAGGACTTTGGGGACTTACCATTCGCCTCCCAACCGTCTGGTCCCCTTAGGAAAATCTCGCAGACAGCAATCGCTGCTGCTACTTGTTTTCTCTCACTGTGCCTGGCAGCGTCCCACGCATTCACCTTTTGAAGTATGTTCCCAAGGCTATGTTGGCCATATCAGCCGTCCCCCACCCCTGGACTCTTTGAATTTGCTGACAAGTTTTTCGTGCTCAGCATACCAATACCTTACAGCTTCCACCCAGCTTAAAAGCCACCTCTTCATTCCTTTTACTCTTGTACTGCGTATGTTGTTCTGATGCTTAAACTATTTACTATTTCTGTGTCTGGCAAGCACGTTGAAACCTGAATTCTAGCAGACTCAAGAAAATCATGGAAACAAATATCTCTAATAGGACATCTATGTGATTTCTGTGAATCTACAGTCAACTCCTCTGCAATGCGTCCCTTCTCTAAACCATTAGTTCACATCAATATTATTGCTGCTAACATTATCTCTCCAGAAGTCAATCAAGATTAGGGTCTTATCATGTTAGACACTGCTTTTTGCACAAGAGAGCAACTCGTTCTTGGACACTGAACAGAAAAACGTGGAAAAAAGTGAGGTGACTTGAAAGGGACTTGGCATGGCTCCTTCTCTCGCTGGCTGGACCATGGCAGCAACAAGTTCAGGGTGTGCACGAAGGTGCTGTCAGTGGACACAATTTTGCCCAGGATCACTCATTTATCAGGTCTGCCCTCCTGGCCCTGCCAAACCTGAGCTGGGGATGAAATCTCCCCATGCACGTGGGATTTCAGAGAAGTTTAATTACTCTGTGGAAAAGTTTTAATTATTTTGTGCTTAATCTAGCATTAAGGTATTTTTGTACCATAACATTGACAGAGCGTTGCTACTGTGGGTTAGTAGCACGTGTTGCATTAAAATAACACCACACGTTGAATTTTAATGAGGATCAAGGGTGAAAAATGTCTAACAGTTTGGTAAGTCTGTGCCTCAAGTTATTTTGCCACGCAGTCAAATAATCCCACACAACTAAATATTTTTTGCTGCCTGACATCTCCTACAGGTAACTTCTCCCAAGAACCGAAGACATCGAAACAGGCAGGTATAAGCTTATCACTGGTGTAGACAGGAAGGATTACTGTAGGAAGCTGAAGTGGTAATGGGGAGGGGGGCATTTATACTGAATTTGCTGCTCCAGGTAATAAAAGTGCTGAGGCACTGTGTCCGTTGTCAGACTTACACTGGTCCTTCAGTGACACTCCTGCACAATGTGCACTTCCCAAACCAGCACCTGCCCTGCGCACAATGGCATTCATGAAAATTGTGTTTGCTTACTCTTCTGCAGAGACAAGACAAATGGCTTGTCTGCAACAAAATGGCTTTGTCACCTGCTGATGTGATGGTCCTGAGGGGACACTGCTCTGAGTAGTCCAGGGAAGCAGACTGCAATCTGCTGAAAAGGGAGGATGCTATGGAGACCTGAATGGCAGGCATCGCCCTGAACCATCCACCCCTCCAGACTGCGCTACCAGCAGATGCCGTGGCTTGCAGCAAGCATTGCCTTCACAAAAAAGACTCTCTGGCTTGTCACCTTGGCTCAAACACATCACTTTCCCCGCTTTTCCCCTAAATAACTTGTCTTTGCAATGGTCAGTTCGCTGGCAGCGATAGACACCTGAGGAGCAGCAGTCCCCTATCAGTCTGCAGACGAAGCCTCAAAACAAGTGTGCCTTCTGGAGCCACCCCAGTTCCTTCAGAGGGCCATATGCCCAAAACCACTTGCTCAAATTATCACAGTATTGACCCACTAATCCCAAATTAGATACACAGGAAGTACAGCATTTTTCGAGAGAATCTGTGTCTGCGAGTGGATTCAAAGTCACTTGGGAACATCCCCTCTCTGGACCTGTGCTGGTGGGGGGCCACGGCCCCACCAAACATACAAAGAGCCTTAAGTTCATTTCTCTCTGTGTCTCCCCATGCTCACTACATTGTAAATATTGTGCTTATACCCTGCAGCTATTATGAATCCGGGACTTTGTTCTTATATGTAATATTTTTCTTTCTGAAGACAAACATAATAAGCAGGTTTCCAACATGCTAGGGAATAGTCCGTGCTCAGGATAACAGCCCACTTGAGTTGAGTGCCAACCATCCTAAATTGCTCCCTTGGCTCCGGGCTGGGAAACACTCACTGATGCTGGGGAGCTCTAATGCTGGAAGAGTGGCAAAAGCAGGGGACCTGTGTGGTATTTATCCACCCTGATAACACAGATATACCCCCAAACTTACCCCGTTCAGAGAACCACCTGCAAACTCCAAACATGGCAAAGTTGCAAAAGTTTGAGTGGGATATCGAGAGATGGAGATGTGATGCCAGAGACCCACCCATGTGGCCATTCAGTAAAGATGTAATCAGCAGGTCAGAGCATCTTATGTAGGTAAAGAAGGGCTGGCCAGAAACAGCCAGGGTCCAGCTGCCAGACATGGCCAACGACATGACCCTGTTACATGCTTTGCTATTTACTGTATGGAGAAAGGGGGTAACGATCTCGCTGCTGAGTGCTAGAGAGCTTAAGGGTCCATGGCTGATGGGAAAGGCAAATTCTGGAGGAAAAGGTGACATCACAACTCACCAATATTTGTGAACACTGAAGCAGAACAAAAATTAAAATTTGGACCTCAGACTAGGAATCTCAGGACACAGACCGTCTAAGACTGCCAAAAATGCCAGTTGCTTTCTAAAGCCCCAGTCTGGTATTAAATTCTTGCCAAACAAGGTAGCAAAAAACTTACCAGCCATCATCACTTGAGCTGGATATCAGGGAGGAGAAGGAAGAGGCCTGCAGATGAATGCTAGGGCTGGCGAGCACCTTGCTGACCAAAGGAAGTCTTCTCTCAAACTTTAAGGAAATGTGAATTCTGCCACTGTGTAAGGCTTGAAATCTGAATGTTTCCTGACGTCCCACACTGCTATTAAAAATAAACCGAAAAGGTTTCCAACAAAGCAGCACATTTATATATGCCAGGAAGAAAATGAATTAAAAATGCATACCTTTGTTTCTTCCTGACAGTATCCCATTGATGCAAAGCAGCGAGCAATCTAGAGCAACAATCAACGCTCTGCAAAGAGGTGCCCATAACCACGCAAGGAGGAGGTTTTGTTCCCCATCCTTGGACTACGCTCACTAATAATCTGGATTTCCAGGCACATGTGCCTCCCTGCCATGGGGAAATCTCAAGGCCTATTTGTGTGCAATGGCTCTTGAGGGGAGTAAGCTCTTTAAACCATCCCTGACACTGTGGAAAAATCAGGAAACTTTAATTAAGGGAGCAAAAACAAAAAACCACCCACAAGGCATTTTTGTATTTACTTTCACTAAGTGCAGAAAAGAACTTCACAGAAATTTCACCCCACAGGAATTTCCAATATTTTAGTATTTGTTTCCGTTATGACTTGGGACAAAATGTTGAAATATCAAAGCATTTTCATAGAATGAAGTGTTCTGGGAAGCAATATTTTTTACGTCATCTTGACATATTTCAAACTTGAACTTGCACCTGGCTGAACTGCTGAGAGGTTGCCATGCAAGTGCCTCAGGGTCCCAGGTTCTTTTATAGACCAGCCTCAGAACATCCAAGACTTCCCACCCAAAATACATCACCAGGTCCCACAGCACGACGCAGAAATGCAACAAGGCAGAAGGCAGTAGTTCGTCATAGGATATGTAGTCTAGCTAATGACTCGGTCTATCCAAGAGAATGGGCCATCAGATCTCCATCCTCTGTGAGCTGAGCATACATCAATGTTGAACACAGCTGAGCCCAAATGTTTCATTTCAGTATTGATGGCTTTGTTTAGTTTTAGCATAAAAGATGGACAATTCTCAGCCAGCTGTAAGAGTGAATTTGTCTGTCAGCACTCCAGAGACATCCCCACCTCTAACTTCATAGCAGAACTGCACCCTTGCTGTCTTCTCCATGACGCAGATGGGCAGGAGAGGGGAGCTGTGGTGGCCAGTGCTGGGAACGCCTGTCCACACCAGCATGTCCTTGGCCTGGATCTGTTCTGGGGGCTGGATCTGTCCCTCTCTTCCCTCCGTCACCATCTTCAAGAGACCAAGCTTCTAGCTTAAGCTTGTCGCTTAAGCGCTCTCACTAAATCTATCCTCCCTTTGTGATCATTTGTCCCAGTCCTGCCTCACAGAGTTTTCCAGAGGAGATCAGGGTCAGGGAGCAGAGCAGCAAGTGAGGCCACCAGGAAAAAAGTCACCTTTGGAGGAAAGAGGAAAAACTTCATTCTCAACACAGAGTTGTAACAAAAAAAATGCCAGTGGTACAACGGCCTTGTGTCTTTTCCTGTTGTTCAGTCTCAGCACCAGATTTCACATCACCTGGCAGAAAAGGATGGCAGAAGTGATTGTGAGTTTTAATTTCTCAAATATGTCTGGCCTAAGAACCGCTATTGTACATTTTCCACGTCTGAGACTTTCTCACATATTGTTTCATGCTTTCCAACCGTTGCCTTTCTGGGAATTCAGGTGACCTGTGGCTTGCACAGGAATTTCCTTGCCAAACTTCATTCTTCCAGACATTTTTGGTATCAAGAAAAATAAGCCCCACTCCGCACACACACCCTTTTACCTTTGAAACCTCAATTTCTCCTGGAGCAAGCATGGATCAGGAGCTGGCCAGGACCACACACAGCTCTTCTAATATCCCAGCCTGATGTACAAGAGGGGTATGGAGGACACAACCAGCACACTGTGCAGAAAGGAAGGAGATGAAATCCAGCCATCAACAGGAAAGGACTGTGAAGTCCTTGCTCACATTAAAAAAAGTCATGAAAATGAGTGGAGCTTTTGACAGAATAGAGACAGGGGCCCATGATCTGCATCCTAGATCTGTGCATGAGAGATTCCTCCAGACATGAGCCCCATTTTGGGCAGACTATGCAGGCTGGCATACCCACTGCTTCATCTCAGACCCCTTGCAGGTCTGCCTACGGGCCAAAATCTTACAGGCAGCCAGGGACAAAGGTGGGCTTCTCACTGCCAGCTCAGCCCCAAGGCTGGTCCAAGCTCCTTTCAGAGCTCCTGGTGGGGTGGGGGGCTGTCCTTGGGGCTTGGCTAAAAATAAATAAGTGTTGCGTTCCTGTGGGTTTCCTGGCAGACCAAGCAATCACATCCTGCTGAGTTAGGATCACAACCATTCGTTTACTGTGGACTTACCTTCTGATGTAACAGAAGGCTTGATTCCCACCGTAACGTATAAGTCAATATGTCACAGGCTGTGAGGATGCATCTAGCCAAGGGCTGGAAACGATACATCAGACAAAGTTCTTGCAGAAGGGGACTGTTTTGTTCCAAAGGCAGGTCTTCACTCAGCAGAAGGTTTTGCCAGCAAACGCAGCTCCTTCCTGGAGCCCACAGCCCTCCACGCATCTCTTGCAGCAAGCGCTTCCTCTAGTTACAAACAAGTCTTGCTCTTTCCAGTATTTTCAGGGTGCAGGAAGATTTTTAATACACATTCTCCATGGCCACAAACACACTGTGCATGTTGTGGGCTTAATAAACAAAGAGAATTTATTATGCTTTCCATCAGATCATTTCCACCAAGATACGACACATTCTCAGGTCAAATCAGTGGAAGCTTTTACTTAGGAAAAGCCTGGGAAAGACGTCTGTTGTAGGAAATATCAGCTGATATTAATTGATAGGGGGCATTTATCTCCTATAATGCTATGCTAATTCAAACCAGATCAGATTTCCTTGGACATCATGGTGGCAGACTCAGATTGTTACAGGAACCAGGACTGTTGGTAAGAGCAGACTTGCCTGACCAGACGTAAACCCTACAAATACTGTAACCTGGCCAGAAAGCACCTGACTTGCTGACAGGGGAGGTTCAACTGGTCCCACTGCTGTGATGTCTGCCCATTCAGATGTCCGATCCCATGTCAGGCCAGGACTTCACCTCTTTTTCCTTGCCCTATGCCAAGAACACTTAGTCCTCTGCACTGCAAAAGGCTGAAGCACGTGGCTTTCTTTTCAGCCAAGCATCAAGGAAATCACGAATTCTCAACCTTTCAGTAACCTTTACATAATGCACAACTTATCTAAGCTGTGACAGATCCTGTCATTTTGCATCACTGCAAATTCATCCTACAGCTGCCCAGTAGGAACTGATGAGGGGTCACTCCATGTGGGGAGTAATTTGCTGGTGTCAGGGCAATAGAATTGATTACTTCCCACTCATGCAGGAGCACGAAAATATATATTTGTGGCATTGGATTCAGGGCTTTTGCGTCCAAAAAACTCAGTTTGCTTGAAACACAGTGAATGAGTGAAGACACCAGAGTGAAACAACACTTCTCAAAGTGATTCATCAGGACTGTAGGAATCAGGACTTCCAGATGCAAAGTCCTCTCACAAACTCCAGGAAAAAATGTCCAAACACACTTACAGACAGGGACAACAGCAGCCTGAGAAACCCTGCCTGCTGACTGCTGGCACCAGCTTTAGGTGGGGGTCCCCTTTGGTCCCCAGCCATGCAGAGAAGGGTACCGTGCTGGTTGACAGATCAGGTAAAATCACTCACATGATCTGCTCCCTAACTACACTTTTCCAGCATAATTTTACCTCTCACCTTTTTACTCTCTCCTGAACTAATTTGCTATCTACACAGTTGTTTCCTACTTCTGCTCCTAGACATTACCATAGCATCTCTCCCAGGGATGCTGAGTACCTTCTTTGATGCACCATGATAAATGAATTCTTTCCCTGGAGTACTAAATGACACTAGAAAAAATATTTCCTCATACTGTTTTTTGGGATTGTCACTTTCAAGATGTGCTGGCTCCACCATCATAGGCAGGGTCAGTGTGAAATGAGGAACACTTTGTTTGCAGCGGCAATGCTGAGAAGCAAGAGCAGCATAGATGGAGGAGGAATGGGGAGACCTCACAGAAACGTTGTCCAATGGTTGACGGTGGCACCAATACCTCGCAGCAGCAACTTCCACAGGTCGATGGCAGCATTTGTAAGAAAACTCCGTTTCCCATGTTTTTGTCACCTCTGAGTTCAGATATGTTGGAGATGGCCACACTATTACAGCTAAACAGTACAGAACATCCTTCAATAACTTTAAAAGCAGAGCCCTTTGACTCAGATATCTTTTTATCTGTCATGTCTTCCTATAACGTCTGCAAAACTGCGAGTCTGTATACAACAGCGTCTACCCGCAGGTGGGTTCACTCTCTCTGCAGCTTGAAAAATGAAAATAAAAAAATAAACTCCCAGCTCAGGCACAGAAGCACCAGAACTAATTTTCCGGCAGATGCAAGAGACCGTCAACTAATGTAGGAAATTAAATGTTTAAGGAAATTATAGAATGAAAATATAAACTCTTGAACAGGAGCCAAAACATACAAATTCCATCATTTATCAAAAAACTCCAAAATGAGCCTGAAATGGTGTGGGGACAGCTGAATGAAAGGCTACATTCAGGCAGCAGCACTGTTTAGCTTACTTTTTGGACATTTTCCCTTTATTGATGCTGTTGGGAGGCCCTCATTCCAAAACCTCTAATGCTGTCGTGTTCTAGGATGAGTTACTAAAAGCAATCGTTCTTCTGCATATGAAAACATTCGATTATTTGCATGTTCGGTGTCTTTAATGCCTCTTTTGTGCCTCTGTTTTTTTGTGGGGGAGGCAGATGAGGGATCTTGAATTTCAGCAGTATTCTGATATAAACTTCCTCTGAGAGAGGGAAGGCAAAGAAGAAAAACTCTTTGCAAGCCTGAAATCGAGTCAAGGAGGGCTGGCTTTCTTGACTTACTTGAAGGGACTTATGAAGGTGTTTATTCAGGATTTGTGGAGTCCTTCCAGCCCTTAAATAAAGACTCAGCCCTGAAGTTTCAGCATTACCTAGCGTTCCTTGAGCCATGTGATAAAAAAATGCCCAATGTGAACCATCCCAAATGGTTGCTGCAGTGACACAAATACTGGCGCTGTGCACAGGACAGATGAAGGGCTCAGAAAGCTGCTCCATAAACATCCCCGCACAGAAAGGGGTGAGGGTGTGCAGTGCTAGGCAAGTGTTTTGGGGCAGAAAACCTCCTGGCAGGTCACACCAGTGAAGTCCCAGCCTCCATGTGGTCGTCTTGGCTCTCTCTTGCATGGGCTAGAAGGTTACAGGAAAGCTGGAGGCACCTGGCCAGCTATAGACATGTTACCAGCATTAGGAAATACTTTAAATACTGTCCAATTGACCTGTGAAACTCGCTGCTGCAAGGCATTACCAAGACTCTGGGTATAAGCAGATCACGGCTTGTTCCCTAGCACGTTGGATGATGTTGAAGCAGTGCCTGGTGCTGAGGGAGATCCTACCCTTCTGCAAATGCAGGTGAAACCCCAGTTAAAACTGCTGCTGAGCTGCCCTGTGCAATTGCAAGGGGCTACGGGCTCACAAATGGCCAGCGGCCACAGCTCAGTGGAGAAGTAGTAATTCATTATGTCATGATCATTCAAATGCTTGCGATTTTCTTCCCATAACCAACAAATCTAGCAGGAATCCAAAAGAGAATTGCTGCATTTATGGCTAATATGATTAGCTGGTCATAAGAGCCAGTATTAAACAAACAAAAAATAAGAGGCTTGGAAGGAATAAAAATCCTCAGCGTTTAAACCAGTGAATGGGGATTAGGAAGAAATTTCTGTGAGGTTCAGTTATTCCTAATCTCTTGTGGCTTGTTACATCTCCTGCCAGAGCCTCTAGCCTTTGCCCAAGAGGTACTGGCCTCAACAAAGCACCATCCTGCTTCACCGTAGGCAGGCATGGGTCTGTAGAGGACAGCCAAAGGGGAGCACCTCGTCCCCGTGAATCCTCAATCACTCGATGCCATCTCTCTGCATCCCATTTTTGACTCGTCAGCATTCCGCACCGGAGCTCAGGATGTACCCGTTCAAGGTGCTCCCACAGCTCTGAGCCGCCCTGCTTTTCTCAGTCCCTCTGACTTGCTCATTTAACACTGCTTTTATCGGAGCTTTTATTATCGGCGAATAGAGCTCGGCTTTGCTTTCCCTGGCCAGCAGCACCATCTACAGCTTGCTCCGATGTGCGCTCCGCTGCTGCCTGCGGGATCGTACCTCCTCCTTCCAGCCGCAGCTGATGACAAAAAAAAGAGACAAAAATGACTTACACCTGTTAGGGAGGAAAAGAGAAGGTGGCAGACTGAACAGCACCTCTGGGGCTAGAAAAGCTAACATACAGTCATATACAGCTGGTGTATTGTACTAAAAGAAGGGAGGTAGGCTTTGTACAGGTAGAGACAAAAAGGATGTGATTTGTAGCTAAACATGTTGTCTGCAGTTATCTTGTTCTCAGGTAGCACTGTACGTATTTGGAGAAGAAAGCTCGTCAGCCAGGGGGTATATGAGGCTTGTATACTGCTTCCATGACGTAAAATGGAGGAAACAACTTGGGCAGAATTACAAAAGCAGCTGGTGACAGAGTCAGGACCGGAGCCTGTGGCCACTGCTTACAATTTCCCAGCCAACAGCAGGGTCATTGCTACTTTTCCAAAGGCAAATGAAGAGGGTCACTGCCTTCAGTGTCCCAAAAACATCCACCCAGTTCAGAACAAGGGCCCATTGCACAGGTCCTCCATGCACCTTGACCTGCAGTGGTGCTGTGCAGTGCTTCCAAGGGCCACTTAGGGGGCAAACTTATAACCTGCAGCAGAAAACCATGTGAAATCACCCTAACATGCCACTGGAAGAGAGCATGAGAAACCCAGGGCGCAGCCTCTTGCAGCTCCCTGCAATAAGGAAGGAATTTGTAAGATAAAGCTCTGAAATAATGCTGGCGAGCAGAGCATGCCCCATGCTCACAGAAGAGAGCGAAAGAGAAAAAAAACTACTTCCCTCTGTCTTCTGGTCCAGGGGAAAACCCTTCCGCATGACTCACCACTTTAAACTCACTAGGCTGGCCTTTGAAGGCCTCAGCTGGATAGGAGATCCGGTACCCTAGAAATGGGCAGGGGGTAGTGTGCTGCCTTCCCCAAAATGATCTGGAAACGTCACATCCTGGAAAATGGGTTAGCTGAAGCACTGAGGTTTGTACAGGAAAGGACAGTCCTGCATGGCCTCGGTGCTGCGTGCCACATTACAGGCCATTACAGCAGCTGCATACATCTGCATCGTGATACACACAGAAAGGCAGGAGGAATAGCTGGGTACACCAAAAAAAAAAAAAAAGCCACCAACCACCCAAAACGAAATGTCCTAATCTATCCTGTCTGGTTTTGCAACAAATCTTTGTTTTGCTTTGCTGTTACAGGAGCCATGGATCTGCAAACCCAAGGGAACAGATAGATTTCTCCCTCGTCTCCTCTTCCTTCCTCTCCTCCACAGAAAGCAGGATCTGCTGTACTGGCAGCTGCTGAGCTAGACCCCACCAGAACTAGTTAGACAAAGCCACCTTGTGGCTACATCCGTTCTAGTAACCTAGATGAGAACAAGACACAAGGTGCTGGGGCACAACAAAGCAACATGGGCCAGGAGCTGCTTTCCCAATGCGTAGTTTGGGAAGGAACCCACTGCCACTCCTGAGGAACTGCTTTAAACACTTCGGGGAAAGCTGCTATATGCAGTAGGACACCGCAGTCTCGGGTACCCAGGAGTAGCAACGACAATGTCCCAGAGCCACAACTGCAAAACAAAAGTTCCTGGAAGAGGGAGCAGAGATTTCCCAGGAGATGCTGAAGTGCCAGGACCACACGTCTTTGATCTTGTTCACTCTGTCTCTCTCTCTGAGTAACAAGGGACTGTGTGGGAATAAATCAGCATATCAATGGGGATGCTAATTGAAGCTGAAGCTGGGATGGACTAAAATCTGCACATTCCTTTTAATTATGAATTCTATAGCCCAATTTGAACCACACTTGGAACAATTCATGACAGCAACTATTATTTTAAAGATCATCCTTTCAATGGTTTTGACATTTAGATTAAAATATAAAGGCAGGCAACAGGATGGATCTCTATATCACAGCATAATCCAGACTACCTGCCTTATAGTGAAGGAGCCGTTCAGAGTAACTGAGGTCAGGATAAGGTCCTGTATTTGAAAGTTCACCTTTTTAATAAAAGGCAGAAATACACTCCTGTTCCCATTTCTCCTTGGCTCAACAACACTGCAGTGATAAGTAATTGGCATTTCGATGCCTGTGTGCAGTGACCACATTCTTGATTAAGCAGAGATCTATGAAGTGTCTGTAAGTACGAGCCCTACATATCAGCATATATATATATATATATATATATGCTGCTTTGTTACCACTCTTCCATGTGCAGAGGAGTCAGAGGGGTTACCAGTTTTCCCATTCCAAGTTCCCCAGCCCAGGAAGACTTCACAATGGGGTTTAAACACCTTTAGCTTTTTCTTTTTTTTTAAGAAGCTTGATGAAGGCAGTCTAAAAGAACTGAAACATTCCTTCACACCCGCAGGGTTATACATGGCCCAGAGCCTTGTCTTGCATCTGCTACCACCGAAGACAGCATGAGGGCACCAGTATCAAAGATCTCTCCATCATGGGAGCTTGTCTCAGGAGGGGATGATCTACAGCCAGAGTTATGAAGGTTAATGTCTCTTACAGGACTTTTTTCAGGGCAAGAGGAAAGGTGAGAAACCAAGTTCTGGATCTTCACCACCTCCTTCCAAGCTCTGCTCATCTGCTTTTTCAGGCTGAGCTTCCAGCCCTCACGGGGTCTTGCATCAATGAGTTCCACAAGTCATATCAGCACTCCTCACTCAGTCCACTACTTTGTATGAACTCTCCCCAAGCTTTGGGGGTTTTTTAGTGTAGTCTAAGTGTCCAGTCTGCCTTTTCTTATCAGGCTATTCTCCTGCTGGTAGCTTTTTCTCCCCCTTTATTGGTTATGTTCGCCATTCTCCGAAGAGTGAGGGTGCACCCCACTGGAGACCAGTCAAGCCACCCAAGTCTCATCTGTCAATGCATAATATCAAAATTTGCATTGACTGAGTATTTCTTGAGCTTGAGATATTTCCAGTGACACAGAAGTTGTGACAGCCCGTAGGAAGTCATTTTAACTAATCACACCATTTCCTCTTTTTCTACTGTCTCTCCATTAAACCCTCTGTAGGTCCCAAAGCACCTCACTCAGATCCTCTTCAGCACTTGGCTGCCTGAGGTCTCAGCCCCAAGGCCAGATGCTGGTCTCACTGACACAAGAGCAGCATCCAAAGCTACTCTCTCCAATTTCTCCAGAATGCCATCGGCAAGAGGCTGCTCCAAATCCCTCCTTTCCCCACCTGCAGGTGGCCTTGTCTTCATGGCTTTCTGTATTTGTCCCAGATGCTTCATACCTTCATCCATCCCAAAATGCTTCCCTGGAAAGCAAGCAGTTTGGCAGGTTTCCCTGTTATAGCCTATTCTCATTTCTTTCTGGGGCTTTGCTCAGGAGAGAGTGGAAAGCTCCAGGGGCTTCTGTCTTGGGTCACAGCTCGAACCTGAAGATGATTTAATTGTGGCAAAGCCCAGAGCCTTTATAGCACCTTAATTTGTGATATTGCTCTACAACTAATAGACAGGCTCAGAGATGAGGGCCAGGTGTGCACACACTTCTTTCTATACTGAATTTAATTTATGGTGTGTTGTTATATAAAGACTTGTTAAATGAAGTGCTAATCTTCATCTTTAAGGGGGAGTTGTAATAACACTGGGGTATGAACAGGCTTGTGCGCTTGAATCAGCTAAGTCACATCTTTGCAGGCCTTCTCTCCTGTAGAGAGTCAGGGTGGGAAGTTACAGCACTGCTGATGTCAGTGTATGAAAATACATATTTTCTGATACATTAGATATGCATGCATAGGAAAACTTGCTCTTCAGTTTTGTGATATGCAGGTCCATGCAGATTCTGGCTTTGTGTCTTTGGCAGAAATCTTCTGGCTGAAGCATCCAGGTGGGACCAGAAAGTCCCCAAGGACCCCAGGACAGTGATCCTCAGTTACACTCATGCAGGTACATGGGGGCACAGCCCCATGGGGACATGAGCACAGAAAGGCTAGAGGGCAAGAGGAGTGCTGGGGTGGCTCTGGTTTCCCCACCACCAGACTAACCTCATCCACGAACTATTTGCGGGGATGTTTCAGACGATTATGGGAGTCAGACCTGCCTTGGAGCATAGGATTGTAAAAACCAGCTTTGAGTTTCCCCTCTGCCCTTCTGCGGTTGTGATTCATCCTATCCTACACAAGGATGCTGAGCAGGATGAGTACCCCTCTGGAAACGCCTTTCCCTTCCCAGCGATCAGGTAAGGGGCAAGACAACTAACTCATGTCAAGCACATACCCCACTTTAAAAAAGCTACATCCAGCAAGATTAAACCCCGCCTCATCCTCTGTGAGTGTGGAAGGACACTCCATGCAAGGTGTCAGAGGAGGGGGAATGGATCAAATTCTGGGTGAGGACACAAGCCCACAGCAGTTTTTAGCACCAGGAGGGTTCTTTAGCCGTAAGCCCCAGGTCCAGCAGTCCCCACACAGCTGTGGGAAGATGTGCATATCACTTGACTCCAGCTGGAGGTTAGCAGGTTTCTCCTTGCTTCAGCTTCAGCGTGAGCTAAAAAGCATCTGGGTCCTAACATCTCACCAAAGAAAAACTTCAGCTGCTAAAAAAAATTAAGCAGAAGGACCTCACCTCCAACCACGGCTTCAAGAGCTCGCCCTGCCACAGGCACGGCTGGACAACAGGCTCCCTCCTGCGCTCAGCCCACCGCTTCCCCCAGCCCCGACAGCTCGGGACCTGTTTACAACATGGACATAACCCGAGCACTCCATCAGCAAAGTGTGGGCTGAGCTCCTCAAGCAAGTGGCCAGTGATTTAACTGGGCAAGCACGCTGTAAAGTAGCAAATAAGTGGGTCAAAAGTAAATAGTAGGTTTTATATAGTTGTTATATTTATTCTGTTGGAGTGTTTTGATGCCAGATTCAGGGGGAAAGGGGGAGGAGAAGTTCAATTAACATAATGGGACCTGGCTCCAGTATAAACATGCTTTCAAGCTTTGCCAATCACTGTTATAAAAAGGGGTGGCTGGTTAACACGCCAGCTTTTCAGTCTTGCAGATTTACGTTCAGTTCACAGCCACACGCTGATTCCAGCTCTCACTAGTTTAACATACACTTTGACATGGGGCTCTGCTCCTCAAGCTGCAACACCTGCAGTCAAGTATGCAGCTTGTGATGAACAGCAAAAGCTTCAAGACATCACAGTGGGGCAGAAAGGCTCAAAAAAATACACAGTAAGAACCCCAATTTGATTATTTCTTTAGACTCCAGGAGTTTTTAGATGCATCTGGAAATTTCCTGAACCACAATACAGGTTTAAACAAATGGGCAATCTCTGCTGGAACAGAACGCCCACCAGTGTGCCCAGCACTGCCTTTGGGGAGACGCTGAAAGAGGGACCAAGGCATGTGCAGTGGATGCTGGTTGCATCCTGGTTGCAGTGATGGGAAATGCACACATGTGAGGAGGGCATTTTTTCCATAGGTTGCAGTTTTAAATATTCATGGGTTGGCAGTTTTGGATTCCTCAAAGCTGCAGACTTGACCAGGTGCTGTTTATAATGTTTATCAACATGAACACCCAAGGGTAATGTATTGTACTGCAGGATATTATACCTTCTTAAATGAAAGTCAGTTAAATTTCTATCTGCTTGTACGTCTGTCCCCTGTGACAATGATCTCTGCGATGCAAATCAGGGCTTCCCTCTGAGATTGCCACACTGCTATCATTTTACCACAGGTACACTGGAGGGGGCACAGGAACGATGCTGTTTAAACACATATACATCCTGTCCACCACTACTGAAAGCAGGAGTACCAATATACAAAAATACCAGTCACACAAACCTTTGCTGGTGAAGCTTTTCTCATGACTCCTGGCATTTCTGCAAGAGGAAACACAATAAATACAAACAGGCTCCCATTTACTGCAAAAGCAGAGCTTTTAACCAATGGCACTATGGAGCACACAAAAAAAGTCAGCAGAGCTAAAGATCCTAAAAAATTTAGTCAGCTCAAGTCTACACAGCAAAGCACCATGGGATTTTTGTTCCATTTAAACTTTTACCAAAGAGGTACAGAAGCAAGTGCCTAAATTATAGCACAGGCCAAAAGAAATATGACAAAAATATGTGAAAGTCAATGGAAACGCATTGGGAGTTGAAGGGCCTGTTGCCCAACATTGGCTGCTCCCTAAGAAATGGTTTCTTCTGTTTTCAAACGTGCTACAGAAGCAGCCAAAGAAAACCTGTGGGTTTTCATAAAGAGAATCAATAAGAGCAAATGTCTCTCCGCTCCTTGGTGCTCTCACATGAGAAGAATTTCACATTCAAAGCCTCGTGATAAATTTTTCACATCAGGTGCCTCCTTCACCCTTTGGTTGGCAGATGTCCAGCCATGCTGCCCACAGAGAGATCAGGCTGGCCAGACAGTCGTGCCCCATGCTGTCTAAACAAGCCCCGGGTGAAGGTTTAAAAGAAGCTGCTGCTCAAGCACAGGAATAATGGGAGTCTGCTGAGCCATAAACTACTAGCCCCAGTTCCTCTGCTGTCCAGGCCAGGTTCAACGGACAAGAGGGATCACAGGCTATCCTGGAGCCATGCACCCACTGATCGCCTTACTGGTGGCTCTCACTCAACACACGTGGACACTGGGTGCTCCCTGCTTTTTCCTGGGTGGGTCCTCTTGTTCTCTGGGCACCCGGACACATAACAAATCTCCTTGACCAGATCTGCCAGCTGCGTTCACAGCATGTGCTTACAGCAACAGAGACACAGCTGCATCTTCAGAGAAATCCCATTAGCTACAACACGTGAAGATCTGGCTCCGTGATTTTTGGTGGTTTGGTAGATGCCATAAATGACACAGAAACACACTTCAACAGAGTCTGGTCCTGTGGGCTGCCTGACAGGCCTGTTGCCATTGACCTGGCAGGGAAGAGGACCAACTCCACACATCAACACGAAAGATCTGAAGTCTGGGAGAAAAAAACAGTGAGCCGTGGAGAAGAAAGGAAGAGGGGAGCTGCTCGGTGTGCAGCTGTGGGCACCCCAAGCACACCTCACTGCAGCGCAGACAGACCAAAATCAGAGGTCACCAGTGTGGCAATAGTTTCCTCTCTGCCATGACAACGTTGTAGATAGGCGAGGGGGAGAAGCATGGGGACGTGACCCTGCTGCAACAGGTCTGTGAGGAGGGGTCTTACCCTGAAGCAGTCCCCTTCCAGCCCTGCAAGCCATGGGCTTTGGAGATAAATAAGAAAGATGATCTGGCAGAACTGGGATATTACTGGAAGACTAAAAGGGTGTCACCAAATGACTGCTGCAGCAGCCTTGGGTAGCAAACGGATGGTCAGATACTGCGAACAGCAACTGTCTGCCCAGGAATGACAGGAGGAGCACAGGCTTCCCAAGAGAAGCGCTCAGAGAAAGGAGCAGGAATCCAGTGTCTCCATGCGTTGAGTTGTAGCTACAACCAGCACTTGGGCAATTAATTCTCCTTATAAAGATTTGGCAGTGTTTTTCACGGCTCCAAGTCCTTCGATGGTATTGCCTACAGTCACAGGCTGACTGTATCATTGCACAGCCCTGGAGACTGACCTGCTCAGCCATGGGGCCAGATCAGAGCTGGCCACCTTGCTCTGTGCCATGCCACCTCTGGGTGATAAACCACCCCGAACCTGAGGAATATGGTGCAACCACACAGAGCTCCCTCCTTCTCTATTCTGAACATGGTGAGACCAAATGCTGCACCATCAGAGCAAAAATATTGCTCCTAATAAAGACAATAAGGAGGAAATGAACACAGAGGCTGTAGCAGGATATAGCAATGGTGACAAAATTCTGTAGATGTACTTTTTAAGTTAGGTCAAAAAGAGAGGCCAAGGGATGAAGTGTCAAGTGAATGGATATAGGCAGAAGGAAAACAAATGAGCTTTCCAACTCCACAGCTAGAAAAGACCACAAAACAGGGTCAGGTCATTTTAGGTAGCCTAAGATAGAGAATTAAGGTAAAATCAGAGTAGAGACTGTCCAGAAACAGAGGGAAAAGTACAGCCATTCCATATTTGAAATAACACAGCTTTATATGAATCATGAGCTGAGGCGGGTGAGCTCTGCCCAGAGCAGCATCCTTCACACTGACCCCCTGTCTCTGCGCTGCAGTGGGACCCCATCTCCTCACATCTGGACTCCTGAAACTTGGGCAAGGCTTAGTCCTAACCCACTGGCACCCCAGGGACAGTCCTTAACTTCTGCTTATCACAGAGTCACAGTGCAGCTGTGATGGGAAGGGACCTCTGGAGACCCTCTCATCCAAACCTGTGCTCAAGCCAGGTCAGCTGGAGTAGGTTGTTCAGGACCTTGCTGGCACCCCAGTTCATCTCACCAGCACAAGCTGTCCAGGTTTGGGGATGGGATCCCTCCCTTGCTGTCAGCAGGGAGTTCACCACCCTCAGGGAAGCTTCTGGCACAAGGACTGATCTGCAGCCCCATGGAGAGTGGTCTTACTCTGCCCAGGACACACACAGAAAGGTGAAATATAACGCCAGTTAAAATCTGCATCTTGACTGCAGTTTTTACTCTCTTTCTTTGGGTTTAAAAAGAAAAATCTCCACGGTAAAGCACATAAGTTACGTCAGCCTGTGTGTCTGTGAGATGTGATGATGGAGGCTGGGCCAGAGATGCTCTGGAGCAGTGTGTTAGCAGGCAAACCACATGGAAATGAAGCAAACCAGTGCCAGGACGCCTGGGAGTGATAGATTTCTAGAGAAAAAAAATAATGTTCAGACCGATGTGGAAGGAAGCACAGTGTACATAACAGGCTGATGATGGGATAAAGTGGAGGAAACAAAAACACAACCAATTTGCCTGTCTCATTGTGATGAAAACCATGTGAGTTGAATGGGATATTGGAGAAGGACATCCAAAGGAATGCAAAGGCTGAGGAGTCACTTGATGAGCACTGAGACACCAGAAACCAGAAGAATGAAAAGAAATACAATTGTTTGGGGTTTGGTGGTGTTTTTGGTGGTTTTTTTCACTTGAAACCAAGGAATGGAGGACAGGGTAGAGAGTTCTGCTCCACAGCTGAGAACTTTGGCATCTGCATACAAACTGGGAAGCACGAATTTTTCCTGGCTCAAGAGAGAGCTCTTTGTGGGACCCAAGATTTTCAGGAGGAATTACTGAGGGCAGCAGAGCTAAACCTCTAAACAGCAAGGCCCGCAGAAATGTCCAGGGAGAGGACAGGATCAGCAACCACTCCAGTTGAGCAAGTACACAGCCTCAAGCAAAGGGAGGTTGCGGATCAGGACGGAGAGATGAATGGGGAAATCATCTATTGCAGGGCTGTGCCATGATGTAGAAAAGAAAAAAGTACTTAAATTCTGGACAACAGCACAGGTGCAATGAGGCTTACTAGTCATTCCTTGACAAGCCAGGCAAGAAAGAAGCACTTTTGGTGTCTGGGGCTTTGGGGCTCTCCAGCGTGACAGCAGGTGTCTGAGCAGGTCTCAAGGCTGGGTAGAATTAGATGGGATTAGAGGATTTTCCCCTCCAGTCCTCTCCCCTCCGTGCAAAGATGTTGTTACTCCAGAACAAGGATAAGTCAAGGGAGAGACGATCCTGACCTGTGATCCTGAAGCTGTGCTGCCTCCCCCATGAAAGGGAACGGAGCAGAGCAGGACAGGCTGACCTGATGTCCCCAGCATCCTGGGCACTGAGAGAAGAGTCTGCACCCTAAAGAAAACATAAATTTGAAGCACCTGAAGGCTGACAGCTCTCTGAACATAAACTCAGAGATAACTCCCAAAGAGGTGTCACAGAGTCAGTTAGGAACCAGCAGAGGATGTCCTTAGCAAGAGACCAGCCCTAAACTACTGCAACAGTGCAGGACAAGAACCAAGGACCAGAGTGGGGAAGAGCCCCAATGTTTGTGAAGCTGTGAAAGTGCTGCCAAAGGACAGTGAGGGCAAGGAACAGCTTTCCGTCCTGGCACCTTTCATGTGGGAGCAATAGCTGGACATTTTCAAATTTTGAGCCCAGCTGTAGCGAGAGTAAGAAATGTTCTTTTGTCCATTAAGCTGCTAGGCAAGAGCAGACCCCCAGTGTTTGTAGGCATTTTATTTTTTGTACTTTCTCAGTGCACAACCAGCAGCACCCAGGGCCTCAGGCAGGGATGCGGGACATCCCCATGAATGGGTTGAATCTGTTGGTTTCATGAACATGGACCCATGTTAACTCTCCACCACGCCAAACATGAGACAGGAGCCCGGCTGACACAAATAGCCAAATGTCCCAGGCACTGCTCCTCAGGCACCCACAGATAACCAGCCAAGGAGCTGGTGGTGGCTCCCATCGCACAGCTGGCTACCTCCTCCCCTTCTTAGATGTGCCTGCTCCAGGAGACCTCCCAAACCCTCACATTTCACAGCCCACAAGGCCAAAATAGCAGGTGCCAATTTCCCTAGCATCCCACGCTAAATAGCATCACACTGCAGAGGAGCAGTAGCATTACCGTGGTCATCCTTAAAGCGAGGGTGAGACTGTGCCCTTCGCCCATTTGCTCCTCGTGGCACATCAGCTGCAGCACGTCAGACCGAGCACGACAGTCCCCAGCGTTGCTCAGCCGCTTGCTGGCAAATCTAAGGCAGCCCCATCGTTGGACGGCAGGGAGAATTTTAAAGCATATTCAGCTTTGCTATTTGACAGTGGCTTGCTATGCACGTTACGGTATAAAGGTTTTTATTTGTTCCTGTTGTTGCAATGTTTATTCCCCAAACTCCTTCAATAGTGGGCTCTTGACAAAGTGTTTCCCCAGCAGTGGGAACTACATATACAGCACAAAGCAAACACTTGCAAGATAAACATCCTTCACATCCCGTGCTGGTCCTAACCCCTTGGAGCTTGCCATTACCTCCCTTGGAGCAATTCAGCACAACTTAATCAAAGTTAAAAATGATACTGTGTGATTTTATTTTTTGTACTTGCTCAGTGAGCTTTTATTGGCAGCTGCTGCCAGGATCTGGGACTCTGCCAAGTTCCCTGGTTATATTGCTCTAGTGTGGACAAACAAAGAAAGCCTATTTAAAGTTTCTTGGACGCAAATAAGGTCAATACATAACAAAATAAAAAACAATGTGTAATTATTTGTTTCCTTTATGAAGGACCTCCTCTGGAGTCCTTTGAAATCAGTTCTAGTTTCCACCTACAAAAGTCACCCAAGTGTATTATTTAATATTAATAGACATTCCTGAACCAGAATGTTACAACCAGAGGCACAAAATCCAGGGGGAAAAGGCTACCTGCCTTTGCCTTTCGTATCACACTTCCTGAGCCAAAATAACAACTTTAGCTCCTTGCCTTTCTCAGTAATATTTCTTGCTTCTAATCAATTTTGTATTTAAATTATTTAAGCACAATTATATTAATTAAGGATTTTATATGAATGAAGCATTTTATACTAATTAAAGATTAAGGCTCCCATCAACAATGCCTGCCTTTAGGTGCACGCATTGATCTCCTGACCTTTGGTGTTTCTGCATGAGGGCTGGCACCTTCTCATGCCATTTTGCAGGCAAGCATTGCTCATGCATGACACTGAGGGCCTTGTCACCTTGTTAAGGTCACTGCCATTGCACCGGGTCCTTCAATGGTTAAAAAGTCAGAAACACAAATGGCACTGCTGAAGGCACAAGCTGAAATTCATCCTTTTGCACAGAGCAGCCTCTTGCCCCATATCCCATGCCAGAAGGAGAGAGGTGCAGAGAGGACAGGAAGGGAGAAGGAGAGGGAGAAGGTGGGAGAGGGACAGAAAGAAAGGAGAGAAGGAGCAGGGAAAGGGAGAGGAAAATATCTCCGTTTGACAAGGCTATTTGGCAGTACTTAGGAGCCAAAGTGCCTCCTGTCAACAACACACACAATGTGCTTTTGAAAAAGCAGAAGCGTACATGCAGTTCCTTGGCAATTGGAAATAACAGTCAATATACAGACAAACAGGTTTGGAGCATATGCTTTTTGAACTCCCAAGAAACTGCAGCTTATCCGTTTTTTTCAGGTCACCTCCAATTTATTATGCAGAATCAGTCACTTGCTGGTGTGCGCAGTCCCAAGTCACAATAAGCATAAGAAAAAAACCCACTCTCTCTCCCAACAGAAAAGTCTCACAGCAAAAAAGGGCTAAAAAAAAAAGCTTTTTGTTTCCTCACCAGTGGCTGCAAAAAGGAGATTAAGGAGGAAATAAAATCGCTGTTTTGCTTCTCTCTCTCACTCAGCATGTTTCGGTCTGAGAGCCTCTTAGATCTCATTTAAGAAGCTTGAAAATTCCAAGTCTAAGTAAAATTCAGGTCATTTTCAAGAATTTCTTGGGCTTAACTGTCTGAATTCCCACCTGGAGGAGAAAGCATGCGCCGAGATGTCTGCCTGCCTTGCTACATCACCTTCCCCACCTTTACTCCGCCCTGGCTCAGCAAGTCCAGCTGCATCAGGAGTTGTGTCTGTTACCTGTGGACAGCAGGCACGGCCAGCCTGCCCAGGCTGGGGCCACCTGCCAGAAGCTGCCTTTGCCCATGGACACACCATGTGCTTTGGACAGCCACGGGGACACGGGCTGGAGACCACAGCACCTTACTGCTGCAATTCGGCTTCCTCCACTCTTGGAAACAAAGATAGCCCAGCACCTGCAGTGTCTCTGCAAGGGACGTGCCCCAGGACACACATGGACACACAGAGAAAGATGCTGTTATCTTATTCTAGCAAGGCGGGTTTCTTAATTCCATTTATTTCTGTGCGAGGAGGTGTTGGCTCTTCGTTGCTTTTGTCAGGATGGATGTGATTTGGAATAGGATGGGGGGAAAGAATTGTGACTTCACCCCATGGAGCTCATGGCTCACGTGAGACCCTCAGTCAGGTAAGAGTATTTGGATTGAAACGTCCTGGGTGTGTTCTGCAGACCTTTAACATGGCCCCAACCTGCCAGTCTTTAGAAGTCACAGTCCTTAAAACCTACCAATTCCTTCCTGCAATTCATTCTCTGCTCCTGCTGTGACCCGTCGGCGGCTCTAATCCAGGAGGATTTCTTGTGTCGCCTCCCTAGTTCTCTTTGTAAAGGAGAGATCATCCCTCCGCTGGCCTATACAGAAAGCTGGGAGTTGGAAGTGGTCTATTGATCCATGTGCAGAGCTGTGATGAGGGAGATGAAAAGCAAAGGAAAGGCAATTTGCTGTGACACCAGCCTCCCGCCCTGGAGAAGTGCATTTTGTGTGGGGTGAAACAGCTGGGAGGCAGTTTAGCTCTCAGCCAGAGGAAACGTTTGATTCCACTGGAGTGACACCAGCCTGCTTCAGCCATATATTTTTAAAGATACCTTTAGAATCATAAGTTATATTAAAATATATTTCAGCAGACAGAAATTGCAGCAGAGTGCAGCTTAGTGGCAGGGGTTCTCAACGCTGACACCTCCCCATAGGCAAAGCACAGCGTGTAAAGGAGGAATAAGGGCTCAGGTCTTCATCATAAGTAGGTGCATCATTCCCACCAAAATCCATGAGAATAACATGTCTAAATCCTTTTGAGGATCTGACCAGGATATTTCTAGCTTCCCAAGTGTCGTACTGAAATGTGCCTTGGATCTATTTATCACTACTGTTGAGGTGATGCTGGTTTCTGTTGGTGCTAACCCAGTCCTATAAGATCTGCAGTGGGAATAAAGCAAGTTGAGAGCATGCAGTTTTACAGTCAAGGCGAAAACCTGACTCCTTCCCGCACCTTGCTGCAGATGGTGTGGATACGCTGCCTTGCAGTTTGGTCTGTCTTGTCTCGATTGTTCCAAGGGAGCAGGAAGAAGCAAACTTGGTTTCACCTTTTCTTATTTGCAGACCTCCACCAGCACACCAAAGCAGGCGTGAACTAGTAACTGGAGAATCCAAATCCACTTGCAGCATGTACTTACCTCTCATGGAGCCCCAACCTTTTGCAAACCACAGGCTGAAAATCATGCTGGCTCATTCTGCCCTACAGCCAACCGACAGCATGCTGCCAATGGCCTTCCCTGAGCTCTGGGGTCTATCACCATCGTCTGCCGTGAATTCATGGCTCAGACCCCTCTTGGCATGCTTGTATAGACTTGAAGACAAGCTCGCTGCTAACACAGCAACCCACAACCCCACCTGAGCCATACCAGGAGACCTGGAACTCAAATTGGCCCATACAGTTAATTTCTCCTGCAATCTCTGGGTTACAGCCCCTTCCTTTATATTTTACTCATTGTTAATCAAACTAAAACCCAAGCTGGAGTTCATTTTACTTGCAAGAATCCACGATGTAAATCCCTTTTATCCATTTCTTTAACATCCTCTGGATTTCACAGCCACAAACCACAGCAAAATCCAACTGAAAGATGCAGTCTGAAGTAATTACTGCGTTAGTTGCCAGGAGGATAAAGTTCCCATAAATAATATCCCTTACAATGCTGAGAAACTGAATATCACTGTGAGCAAAGTAAATACTTCACACTTGGACAGGCAGTGCAGGTAGCCTAATTCCTTGTCTACAGCAATCAAGCTGCTTTGCTCCCAGTCCATCCACACTAATCAGCTGAAAAACACCTGGCAGCCATGCAAAATGCTTTCTTGTCAGTGGATAAGGACTGCACTGGAGGCAGGACTTCTCCAAGCTGGTAAGCCCCAGAGGGGCTGCAAGGGGCACTCCACATCCCCAGCGGTGCAGGGCATGGGTAGTGAGACCAGGCTGCATGACAGGACCACTCCTGTTTCGCAATGGGACCTTTGAGATAAAGTTATCATCGCCTGCCTGTGAACTACTCTCCTCTTCTCCACAGCACACGGCTCAAGGCTGGTGGCTTTCAGCACATGAAGGTTTTGGGATATCACATCTAAGGTCAAGAAGCTTGGCCACCTGTATAAACTCACAAGAGAGTTAGACCCTGACTCTAATCCTAAAGCAATAAAAGTGGCACGCCTATTTCTCATATATGGCTTCCAAGATCTCTCTTTTCAGTGACTTAAGCTTCTTGTGCAAGGGAGAACAGTCAATTCTCTGCAGCCAGCCTCATCCTCACAGAACGCCCAAGAAGGATACCAGGAACCACCAGCTCCAGCTCTGCATAACACTTGCTGCAACAAGCAGCAGCCTGCCCAGCTAGAGCTGGGATGAAAATTAATAGATGGATACTAAAAACAACCCTCAGCTCCTTAGCTGTGCTTCCCGACAGACATATGCACACATCACCTGCTGCTGATATCCTAGGAAGCCTCGATCAGAAAGCAAGGAGTGAAGCTTACAGAGATGTCCATATACGTATGGACACACATATACCTATAAATATACATACGTAAACAGAAAAAGACAAGTATGCTGCCAACATTTCCAATTGAAGTTCTTTTCCCGTTCAGGTTAGCATGGATGCTCAGATTAGACCTCATTCTGGAAATTAAGATTAGGTACCCCTAACTCCAAAGGGCACTGGGAGAGTCATTTCCTTCCAAATGGGACTCTTCCCCTTTCAGGAGCCAGCCAAACAACCAATGTTTACTCTCAAGTATACGCGGACACTTCCTAATTTTTTTTCATGCAGTCTGAATGGACATAATATTCTCAGTCCATGCCAAGGACGTTTCGTGGTACATTCATACGTGGTCCGGCTGTTGATCAGTGACACACATTTCTCAGTCACCTCGTCCCACATCAACAGCTGGTGTCACCACCAGCATCCTCCTTTGGCCTTTGTGCTCTGTCGTTATCTAAGCTGAGAGCACAAGCGCTTTCCCAGGGCTGCTCAGAGGGGCTTTACGGTAAAAGACGAGGGGAGGAATGAATAACAGAACCCTGGCAGACAAACTGGCTCCAGGCTCCGCCTTCCATAATTGCCTCTGGAAGGACCTCGGGCACCAGAAAGAGGTTAATAACACCCAGTGCTCATGTTGAGTCACTCCAAGTATTGAAATGTCAAGAGTTTGAGCAATGCGTTTGTCAGTGCCAGCTAAATAAATGGTGCGCGATAACGCACCAGCTGCTGCGGGCTCTGCAATGGCCAGTCCTCCGGCACGCTTGTGAGGTGCTTCTGCCTCACTCCCAGCACTGACCGCTCCGGGCCCTAACAGCAGCCACCACTTACAGACTACTTAAAAGCCCTCGATTTACAGAAAACATGGGGCTGTTTCCATTTTTATTTAGAAGCAGCACATTTTTCTCATTATAAATGGGTGATGTTTACCGCGCTGTCTGGTTTGGAGGTACCATTGCGCTACGAACAGAAACAGCTCCTACATTGCTTGTCATCGGTAATGCAAAAAGTGCCAGATCAGTTTAAATCAGGTTTGTATTTGGAAGGAGAGTTCTTGTACATCACCTACATTAAAGAGTTAAACTCACAGCAAATCCTCCAGCCCTGATATCCTGGATTCCAGTGGGACTAGATCTTGGCTGGAGACTTCAGATTTGGGACACAGATATAAGTTCCATTGTTTGGAAACAACTGCTGATCAAAACACTATTTTGGAAAGGATTTTATTTATTTACAGAAATCTCCATAGAAACTACAGCAGAGATTTTTCAACCAGATGTGATGCTTCATTGTTAATTAGTTCATTTATCGGAACAACAGCTTTCCTATCACGAGATCTGGGCAGCAAAAATTTGAAGTGCTAGCTCCAGACTGCCCATCAGATGGAAAATATTAGTAACACAGCTTTTGGAACTGAAAATCTCCAAGTGTGTTGTGTAAAAGCAACAGACACTGTTAATCTCTAGCCACCACCGTGGAAACAGAGGCACAGAACACCAAAGTGGTTTCTCCAAGAGCACGCTACTACTCAGCACTCAGAGCCCAGCACTCAAATTCAGCTCCCGTCACCTAGACCACTACACCCTGCAATGGACTAAACCCCGTCTTTACTGCAAGATCCAATAAACATTATTGACTGATATCATGGATTATATCCAAAGACTTTCTGCATCTAGGCTCTAGAGGCCATAGTGAATAGCAGCAATAAAATCAGGGTAGCAGCAGACGATACTGTGACTGGGAAAACAAAGCAGCTGTCACGTCCCTGCCTCCTCAGCTTTGTTGAGCACAGTTTAGGAGCTAGGCTGGGGATCTATTTTTAGACCAGCATTTACCTCTCTTCCAACCCAAACATAGTTCTCCCTTGTCATACCAACGATGCTTTCAAACAGAATGGCGAATCGTGGCGCCACAATTATAAATAAAATTATCAGCTGTCGGGCACAGGCTGCCGCGCAACTCCTTGGTGCAAGCCAGAGTAACGCTTGTCGCTTGCCTCCCAAATGCAATCCTTTGGGTTTACTAATGGAAAAAAAGGCAGGGGATGTTGTTTTAAATGCCAAAAGACAGACAAGCGGTGGAACTTTCTGCATGATGCGGCATTGCATAACTAACTTCCCAAAAGTGTTCAGTTCCTGAGTCTACCACCCAATGGTGGGGTTTTTCCCTTAATGGTAGCTGTTCACTTAAACAAGGGACAAATCCCAGACAGGAAATCAATGTAAAACATTTGTATTCTCTCACCACCGGGGGCCTGACTGGCACCCTCCAGCCCTCCGAGATGCACAGCCCGTTCACACTGATTAATATGTGCTGGTTGGTCCCCAAAGCCAGCATCACCTTTCTGTTAGCTTTGTTCTCTTTTTGGCTGGTGCATTCCCAGGGGTGAATAATACAGAACTGGCTTGAAGAACTTGTACAAAAGGAAATGGGTTGATTGAATTTGAGAAGCACAACATTTACTTGCACTGGGAGGGAGCAATGTAGGCTCTTGATTTGGAAAAAAATTTAAAAAAAATTACATGGCACTGCAAGGAAACTATTTCTTTGAGGATCAAGTTAAATCAGACAATAGAAAGGAATCTTATTTTTCAGACATTAAAAGAAATTAAAAAGCAAAAAGTAAATCAATTAACTGGGCTCCAGGATACAATACTGCTCAGCAAGCTTGGAGAACAGAAAGAGAAGAATAAGTTTAAATGATTCATCAGATAGCTCCACGCCATCTTGCCACATTTCTTCCAGAAGAGTCTGAATTCAACCCTGGCGTTGTATAAAAGGGCTAGAGACCAGGTTTGGGACTAAGGGAACAGAGAAGTGAGTATTGGAAGGGTCTGAAGGTCTTCCTTCCAGTCTTGCACTGCAAGTCTAAGTGGATTTAAAGAGATGCGGAGAGGAAGATTCACCACGTGTTTGTGTCCCCAGTGGCTCTTTCCTCAAGCCTAACAAGCCATATGACACATGCAAGCACACTTGGTGCTCTGCTGCAACCCATAACACATTAGCCCCATTAAACGGTCACAGCTGCTTCTGGGCCACTGAGACCTATCATATAAACATAGTCAGACAAGCTGGTCCTCAGCTCCATCAATTCCTGTAGTGCTCTGACAGGTGACACTAGCCAAGGGACTGTCCTCTTGCACACCAAGAACCAGGAGAGACTCTGTATAGCTGGATAAAGTTACACCATAACCCTCTTAAGGACAGCAGAACTTCAGCACTGGGAAACTCTCTCCCAACAGAGAGAAAAATCAGGGTCTGACAAAGGTTCTGAGTCTGCAAACTACTAGACGCTTTGAAACAGCAAGACATCACATGCGAAAAGCAAATATCTGATGTAAACTGCAGTTAATTTTACTGGCACTGTCATCAAAAATAGGACAAAATTCACAAGCAGCTTCCTTCCCCTTCACTCCTGCAGAGGATTTAGCTTGTCTGCATTAGGCATACTGGAAAGGAAAAGAAATACGTAAGAAAGTAGATCCTGTGGCTGATCCATTTGACAAAGTCAAAACCACATGGGTCTTTCAAAACCATAAAAAGATTAGTCATGTCATGATCTAATGAATTCTGAAAAGATGGAGAGCTCCTCATATAGCCAAAGACAGCACGCTGAAGTTAAATGCTTTGTTAAGTTCAGCTTTTAATGGAAAAATAGTATTGATTTCCCCTTTCTGTTTTAAAATACTCTGTTGTTTGCTGGTTCAGGTAATAAATTCATCCTCCAAACTGAGGAAAAATAGGAGATGGTCCGTTATTTCTCTGTTTTTCTTCTGTACAATTTAAATTTTTACAACAGGGAGGAGCAAAAAGATGAGTTATACCTGCTTTGGAGGTATAAATTGAAACCTTAGAAGTGAAGCTGTATGTTTAGATGTCCAGTTGAAGTCACAGAGTTTGATTCAGCCTTTGCCTGGTTCCAGTTTCACACAGAGATGGCTCTGTTGAAATTCCCTCGTGTCAAACTATGACATTTCTTTAATCACTTTCTGCTGTCAGAATAGTGCGAAAGGACTAGAAAGTCGGTCAGAATCCAACCCACTGACCCTAGGATCAATCTGGAGACACTCCCTGAATCCAGCAGGGTTTAAGCCATGGCTTCTGAATTGAAGTCTTTAACTATGCAAGAGACTAAAATCTGAGCTTGGACCATGACGAATGTTCTGCTGACAATTTGTTTTGGTGCAACAAGAGTGGAAATGGCCGGAAAGGTGACCTTGGACCATGTAGGCAAGGCTACACGTTTATGTTTGCTTTGGAAGCCTGAGAGAAGAAAAAGTCCCATTACAAGAGAGATTGACGAACATCAGTGCAGGTACACGGCACAGATTGCCTGTGTGGTACTATGGTTGAGACGAGTCCAAGGGCAGGTGTGTATCCTGAAGACTTCCTGGAGATCCCATGAAATGCTACGAAAAGGTGTTAAAAGCACAGACCTGTGGAAGCCCTTGAGATAAACACACCAATGCTGTTAGATCACATAAGCAGGTTCAGTACCTTTGATCCACCTTAGTAGGCTCTGAAATAGACTACATCCTCCCGGATACTTGAACTGGGAACAGGCTGTCTAGAGCAAGAACTGTCATCTTCTGTTTGTACAGCACCTAGCAATTGTTCGTATAAACAATAAATAAAACCAAGCAAGAAAAGGCACTGAGCGGTATCAGTTTTCTTTCCTGTTCTTTGCTTGCAGAGAGGCCAATTCACATCAGATGAGGCTCAGTGAGTGAGTGGCAATAAGATAACAAACCAGCCAGCCTGATTCTTATCTCAGTAAGCATACACTAATTCCCCTGAAACACACATGTATTTTGCATACAACAGCTCACACAGGTTCATTAATGTGCATCTGGCCATCTGCATCGTACGCTGTAAAGGTGAATGGGGACTGTCTGGCATTAGAAGGATAATAACAAGAATGATTCTTTAAAATAAGGAAGGTAACATTTACATGATACTTTTCAGCTAGGAATTACAAAATACTAAATTCTCACAGGTGGTGTGAGTGTTAAGTTGGAGGTACATATTGCACCTGCAGAGAAAAATAAGCCATCCCTTCTGAGCAGTTTAAAAATGCAGAGGCCCCCAGCTCCCCAGCCTTTGGCAAGCAAAATACAGTTATCCAAGCTGAAAGCTAGGTAATTCCGTGAAGTTAAGCCTTGGGGACTCACACATTCGAAAACTGCTCACTCATCCTCTTCAGTGCCCAGGCATTTATAGCAATCACCGTTCAAGCATTGGTTTTCACATACTGTCAGTTTTCTTGTAAGTACTGACACAACCAGCAAGCAGGAGAGCCCTGAGCGGATTTCACAGGCAGTGGTCGCAGATTACAGTAGAAGTGCAGCGCGCTGCCTTTCCACACTACACTGAACGGCAGTTTCCATTATCTAATATCAACAGGCAATAACTGGCCACACAAGGAGTAATTCTTGATAATGTGCGATATCAGATCCGATGAGAATTGTCAGGCAGCAACACTACCACAGCACCTGTATCTGGTACGCTGGTCTCTATTGGACTTCTTCTGTATCCACCCCTATCAGCAGACTGGGGATGGTGTGTCTGTAAGCCTGCTATATTCAAGCGGCAGAACAAAATAGGTTGAAAATCTCCCCTCCCTTCACCCAGCAAACTACTGTACCAGAGATATTCAGCATAAGTAATAGAAAGCCATGTCACCCTGAAAGAATAAAGGAAAGTAAGGAAGATCCCAGTGCTCCCTTATGCAGCAGTTACCTACAGGTGTACACAGTGCAAGGTACACTTTAGCACCGGTAGCACAAAACCTCCAGAGAGCACTGTCACTATTTACATGCAGTCTGTTGGCATATGTCACTTGGCAGCTCTCTGTCTTTTCCGACAGGAATCTATGAAAATAATTGTTTTATTAGCATTAAGCACAACTAGAGAAGAGAGGGACAATCTCCACCACCGCGATGTGCTGAAGCACAGCCCAGTCTAGTACAGCATACATTTCAAAGAGCAGCAGCTGCATCTTGTGGAAGGATTTGGCATTGCAGGCTTATCCCTAATAACGTGAGTTTATACAGTTAATAATGCAAGTTCAGCTTTGCATTAATCTAGCCAGGGATTGTGTTAAAATGCTCTGCCCTTTTCTACCCCTTTTTTTGTGTAAGAGGTACAAAGTGAACCTGCACAGCACACTGATCCACTGCAGAACAGCAGTTTCATCCAGTCAACACCCTTTCCCCTAGACTAGTTTGTCCGGCTCATCACACCACTGACGTGATCTGACACCAGGGGGGAAAAAGCAGGTCTAACCTTTGTGGTTATATGCTGAATCTTATCTAAATTGTAGGCTAACATCAGCCTGCAACCTCAGTGCTCTTATGAACTTTAATAGAAATCAGTTTCTATAATTAAACATGTGTGGGCAACACAGTTCACACATTAGCCCAAATACAAGATTTCTCGTTCCCATGGTTAAATCTATATACAAAGGAGCACCCCAAGACACAGTCTGGAGTAATCCCTGCTATCTGAAGTTGAGGCAGGGAGTAAATTTTGGTTTTGTACACTCTGTTCCGCAACTAATTTTTTCTGTTACTATCAGGAACTTTGCTAAGCTCTAAGTTAAAGAAAACTTACACCAGCACAACTTCTGCGGGAGCTAGGCGTTCAATGTTGTTGCTACTGATGTCATACTGACACTCTCAGGTTAGTGCAGAAATCAAAGAAAACCCCACATACCATGAACCTGAAACATGTTAATTAACTGTAGACTTGCTCTGCTCTATAGGATGTTTCTACTACATACAGCTGCCGATACACATAACAATAGTGACCAGTAGCTACCTAACCAAGGAGTAGACTCCAGACTCCTACACACTGCTACTCCTTTTTCCACCTGCCCTGGCAGACAACCCTTACGTTTAAGGGAAGGGGTCTAAGTACAGCTAAGAGCACACCCAGCAGCAACTGCCCTTCTGAGAAGGCAGCACTGCACCTAGTCAGGCAAGTGAGGGAATGAGCTCCTGGTAATATTAGAAATAAAAAGCTGTAGCTTGCAATGAGACAATCCTGTTAATGTCTGTTAGATAATAACAGTTTGAGATGTCTGCTGTTGCCCTCATTAAAGCTGACTTCATCATAACCTGTGACCTGCAGCCCGTGTCTCTCAAGGCTTTCCATTACAGACAAGCAGCAGAGAGTCCTCAACTGGTGACTGGAAAGTCAATAGCATCAAACAGACTAATGACAAAAAAAAAAAAATCATGGAGCTAGAGCAGCAAGCAATCTGTCCTGCTATTCAGTTACTCTGCTTGGCTTATCTGCAAAACCAGAATCACTCCAGCTCCTCTTAAAAACAAAAAAACCACACAACCAAAGTTCCAATTTTTTTATTTTTTTTTTTTCATCACTAAGTATTTTATAGCATTTGTGACAAGTCAAGTTTTATTACAATCTTGTAATGCTGGAATGTTTTCATTTAAGTGAGACAGCAGGAACTGCAAAATAGCAACAGTGGCCCATCCTGACCCTCACTAGCAAAACCAGGTCATGAGTACAGACACTTGGTGTTACATGTGGAAAAGATGGAGGGTGAGATGATTAAAAGTTTTTCCTTTGAGTGACATGTGAAAATGTTATGCAAGGCATTGTTAACTACTGGAAGTGGCCACTGAACTTAGGTTTACTGACATTTCCTACAAAAAAATACAACCAATAATATGCAAGACAAGTACAAGTCAAAAGTTTTATTTTTCCCCACACATACATAATTAAAAAGTGAGTGAACACACAAGACAGGAAGTCAGACTAGACATATTTACAAGACAGTTAAGCTATCAAATTTTTTCCATCTTCAAGATCAAGTCATCACAGATTTTCGTTAGTTCATCATTTTCTTTAGTCTGTTGAAGACAGGAAAAAAAAAGTGAGTTTCAGGTATGCCCAAGCTATGCTACATCCAATGTGGTAAGCCGAGTCACAACAAGTCATGTTTGCCAACACATGGAACAGAACGTCCATTTACGTGCTAGTGACTCAAGCAAATTTACTCTAAAGGACAGTCAACTTCATAGAAGGTCAGATGGCAACCTTAAGAGCCTCAGGAAGTGAGCCAGAATCCACTACATTGTCTCTACTTCTTCCAGACTATACCACTATACATGGAGACCAATTGATCTAGGGAAATAAGATTTTTTTAGACTCAGTCTTTTTGTTAGATACACTGAAATTCAAGACAGTGACAGTTGAGATTTTAATCTTTACAAGACAGGCAACTCTGTAGGATGATGCTTTGATACTTCTACTGACATGTGGCAATAATTTCCAGTTTCTGTAATTCCTTATATGGTCAAGCCATTTCAATAACAGTTCTTAACATAACATGTTACTGTATTTATGACAGGAACAAAACTAGTGCTATGTTAAATGGCTTATCTCTCCAGTTACAGGCCTACCGTTTCCCCAGCTATGCAAACCTTAGCCATAAGCCTAACACAAATACAGGACTTTTCCCTAACAAGAATGAGTCAGCATTATCCATTTTTGAGTCTTCAATGCTGGCAAAGATACAACCATACTACAGTAAAACTAATAGCATGCATTTCCAGCAATATGACTTTAAACCGTCAAAAAGCTTTTTCCTTTGAAGGGTTTCCTTTAGAAAACATTCTAAGACTTTATCTATGCAATATGAAACAATATCAAATACAAGGATTAATGGTCTGAACAATATTGAAGGAGTTCGGTTAATACAGACGAATCTGTATGAGTGCTAATAGCTTACAAATCATGTTTGTGAACAAGCTGAACCAGACAGCTATTCAAGATTCTTTCCCAGATTCTGCTCTGGGACACACTTAAGTTTTAGATCACCATCTCCTTCAGTACTTTAGATAACCTCCTGACACAGCAGTCTGGATTGATCTCTTCTGCAACCCACCTATGGGAACGAACCTTTTGCTCTGAACAATCTAAACATACAGATAAGTCTTGACAAAGTTGTGCCTTATGTTTCAATGCCTGTTTTCCAAAGCCGACAGGACAGCAGCCATCAAAACGAGCACAGTTTGTCTGACTGCTTCTAGCACTAGTACAAGGTAGTTCTGGACCTAGTCTAGGGCAATAGCTTGAAGAGACTCACTCATGGCATTTTGACTAACCTTTTGTTCCAAGGTCCTCTCTAAAGACTGGATCCTCATTTGTTCTTTGCGGAGACTGGCTTGTAGTGCTGCAGTCTCCGATTTAGCTTTGTTTCGTACCTGGGCAATTTCCTCATTTGCTCTGAAATTGAAGCAAGGTAGAATTTATGTTCCTTTCAGACAGCACAGCAAAACTGTTCATAGAATCTCACTAGATGCCTGTACTTTGGATTAATCCCCAAACTAAAAATGTTTTAACCCAAGTTTTGGTATTAATGACCCACATTTTGCAGCAACTGTGAAAACTATATATTTCATTCCCAGTACTTGGCTTCCTGACGTGGTACTTACTGATGCAGCTTTTCTTCAGCATGTGCCTTTAGTGCTTGATATCTCTGCTCCTCTTTTTTAATTCTAGCCAGGTATTCTTCAGCACATTTTTTCAGAGCTTCCTCATTCTGTCACAAAACCAAGCAGCTTAGTTAGCTTTTTATGTGCTAGTAGATGGAAGAGTCTCTCCACAAATGAGCTATGTGACTACACCAAAGTGGCAATATTTGCTTATCAGAATAATAGGAACAACTGTGAAGTCCCATGGACCTACACAGGGACTAAAACTCCCCCTTTCAACTCTTAACTTCGTAAACCAAGACTTATTCACCCCATTTCCTCCCAATATACTGTTTATAACTTTAGTGACCTTAGTTTTAGTCACCTTTCCCCTTTAATAAAGTTTATTAATCAGTTTTATGTGGGGTTTTTTTGTTTGCTTCTTTTTTTTTTTAAAGTCAGCTTTGTCTTAGCTTGCAATTGTCCTAAGAATATCTAGAAATCCAACTACTTCAGAGAATCCATGAAAAGATTCGGACTTTGGACTCTGATGTAAATGAATCCAACATTAACAGCAAGAAAGTTACCTTGGTAGGCACAGACGCTACGACACCTTATTTTATTAGCTATTATAGCAAGTGGAACTCTTTAAAACAAGTGCTAAGACTCCCTACTAATTCCAGCTCTTGAATTTAGCAACTGTTTCCAAGTGATGCTTTAACTCTGTGCTAAGGAAAAGGCTTCTGAACTTAGGGTAGAGAAATGGAAGGAACAAAAGATGAAGGAAGCCTGACGTGTTAGTAAAACAGAAACTTAAGTTGTAACACAGACATTATGCCTGTTTCTCAAATCTAGACTACCATGAAACTAACAGGATAGTTCTAACCTTGATTAAATAACAGACATTAAAGGATAACTGAAGGAAAAAATCTGAAGGCGCTTTTTTTAAACACCAATTGAATCAATTTTTATGCATTTCATACATGAAGAAACCTTAGCTTATGCTCCTCATTAGCTTCATTCCTTCAGTCTCTGAAGATGCTGCGGAATGAAGGCCTGACTTTACCAAGTTGGGTGGGTTTTTTTAAGCTAGAGAAAACACAATAAACTATTATCATTTTGACTTGTAATAGCAAGTCCTCTTCAGCATTCATTCAACACGATGTAGGAAAACAAGCTGGCCTTATGCAGCAGTTGCTACATGACAGCCTGTCTCTGCGATTAACAGAAAAATGATACGCATGCAGCAAGAAACAGCTCTTTCTTCTGTTTGAGGAAACCTTGGCTTCTAACAGAGAACATTATCATACTTGAAGCCGGCCACTAAATACAACAAACCAGTAATTTTTAAGATCTTTAAATATTAAACAACAACTTAGCACCTGGTTTTACAGGTAGCGCCTATACTAGCTAATTGATGGCTGCTCTAGAAATTCATCATTTCCTCTTCACTAAGTCTCCTACATCTTGGAAGAATATTATTCACATTATAGGATCTTACTTTGCGGTAACCCTCCAGCACTTCTTTCTGTTTTTCAAATCGTTTGAAGAGTTCAGAGAAAGATTTCTCCATAGAGTTCAAATCTGAAATAACTTGTTGCTTCTCTTCCACCATCCTCTGCATTTCTTTCTTTGAAAATTCTTTCTGCTTCTGAGCATCCTCTAAAGAGAGTGGAGTTAACAGGGTTACACTCATGACAGTTATTGCATTAGCATAAAACTAGTTCCATAGCATGGATAGATAATGCCCACACCTTCAATTCTTCCTCTTAAGGAAAAAAGGGTTTCATAGTGTAGCTTCTCCTCTGAAAGGACACCCTATCTTTGCTTTTAAGGAAGCAGTCATGTTCTCTATTTGCTACATACTACCCCACCACCAACCCTAAGGCCATGAAAGACCGATTATGAAGTGCTTGCCTAAAGCATTGTTTCTCCTGCAGTGTAGTCAAAATACTGTGCCTCAGTTTACCATAACAGGAGCTTCAAATGTGATAGAAGCAAGGAATCAAGAAATATTTGTTTTCATTAAATGCATACAATAGCTGGAAGGTCTGGAGGAGACTGGGATAACAAGCCAAACCAGCATAGTAAATTCTTCCAGGACGAGTTTTTGTTAGCACACCTGAGCTATGTTTCCAATACACTTAAAGAAGGGCAAAAAAGCTGACATAATATTCAGTCTCCTTAAAGAACTACATTTAAGCAAGGCTATTCAGCTTTGAACTAGAAGAATGCACCCATACAAACAAGAGTGTCATTCAATGTCTTCCTAGCTTTGAAGCCACAAGTTTGACTGAAGCAAAGGCCAGATCTGTCCAGCAAGAACGCCTACTGACAACTTGTTGCTTAAATGATGTCAGATAATAAACAGTTAAACAATGTGCAGACAACTGGATCTGCCAGTTTTAATAAACCAACAGCTCACACTCCACTGGAGAATAAGAAAGAGTTAGATGTGTTCACGCCTCATTCAGGAAGTCATCATTACCTACCAAGTGTCTGTATGAATATGCATAAAAGTGTTACTCTACCTTGTCTGAAACCTTACACTCACTCTGGAAACACTCAAAATATTAATGCCAGCAGAAGCTGAAGAGTACTAACTTCAGTTAGTAACCTTAGGCTAAGCACACCCCACACCATTCAAAGTATAAATATGGAACTTACCCATCATTTGTGTTATTGTACTTTCAAACTCGGCAACTATTTTTCTAAAAAACATGAAAAAAAATGTTGAACATAAGTTAGAAAAAGCTGGAGTAAATAAGTAGATATAAAAATCAGGACAGATCCATACCCCATTTCCTTGTATTCCATATGAAGCTTATCATATTTCTTTTTCCATTCCTGAGTCTCCAACTGTTTCTCTTGAACCTTTGAGGGAAAAAGTAAACCTTTATTTCTTGCACAGGAAGAGACACAAGATTTGATACTCAGAAGAGTCTGAAGGGCAACTTAGTTATAACTTCATGAAGAGAAAACTAAGTTCTAACTGCTTAACAGAATCAAAATTAGGTATTTCCTTACAAATTTGAGTCAAATAAGTAGAAGATCAATACGTAGATTTCACACACATGATTCCCACTCAACGTTACCAGTATCTCTTCAAAATGGCAAGATTACAGTCAAGTCAGTCAACCTCTTGGCTACTCTTACTCACTGTATATGTAGATCACTGTTCCTTGGCCAGTTATGTTCTCTCAAGAATTAATATTCTCTCAAGTGACATGTATTTCCCTTTTTACTTACAAGACAGACAGAAAAAAAGCAACACAAATCTGCTAATCTTAACACAGGAAAGAGCAAATAGCAGAAGTCTGTTCCAGTCAATATTAAATTGCTGTTTGGAATAACTTATATTCAACCCTCAATCCTCCCTCTACCATGTTTCCAAATTTAAAGATACTTCAGTTCTTTTAAGAATAACCATCCCTATTTCACATCAGCTGAATTAAAGCAGAGCTCACAGTAACAGTATTAAGCAGTATAAGCACTCTTTCCTGAATGTTTTGTGCAAACTCTATAAACTTAATTTTGTCCTGGGGTTTCTATCAAGAACTATAATTGATAGTTGACTGCAGTGTGGGAGGCCTTCAATGACAACAGAGGCCCAAATTATATAAAACTTGGAATTTTAAACAAGAGAAGGTGAGAGCACACGATTGTTGCTGATTTCCCCTCAAAGCTGCACAGTACACTAGTACACCGATTTTCAGATTTTAGAGTAAACTCATTTTAGATGTAATATTTCAGATGACAGGAAGTGGGGCACAAGTGAAAAAAAGAATGTACTAAAATATAAAGAGAAAGAGTTAACAATAGTTAGGCTACAACAAATGTCACAAAAGCAAAAGTGTGTGAAGATGGAAAATGGTTAGAAACTTTCAGTTGCAAACTCAACAGAAACTGTTTAGTAGACCCAAAATGCATGCTTCCATGAAGTGCTGTATTTCCCCAGAAGGAAGATAGGTTGGGTTCCCCCTGCCCCCCCGCCTGCCTTGAGTTGTTTCACCAAAAAAGTAATCTTAAAATTTAGTCTGTCTTCCTTTCAGGTTAACATAGTAATTCTAAGCTTTTTTATTTGTTTAAGTGACACACAGCTGGAGTCATCCAGTCACACCTGTCTTGCTACAGCTATGTTTGCATGTTTAAAATACTTCTTTGAAATAAGAGATCAGAGCACCAATTTTAACATATTACAAGCTTTACTCCCTGTTATTACATAAATTCTTCATTTTCGATTAATGCACTAAGAGCTGTCCCCTGTTAAAGCTGTACTTGTTTTCCTGTACTAGACAACATGCTGGGTAGAAGTGTCCTCCTAAGTGACAGAAAGCAAGAGTTACTCCTAGAAAAGCTAGTATCTTTCTACTCTAAAGGGAAAGAGTAACTTAAGCAGCAAATAACCACAGGTCATCTTCATTTGGTGTCCTTAGTGTCACTGCCTGCAGTATAACTAGTCACGAATTTTGAATGCTTTATTTTCTTCTGAAGCTAATTTTGAAGTGACACGGTTAGCTTTAAGGACATTTATGTTGAAGTACTCCTCTTACATTTAGTATGTGTAAGGTTACATAACCCAGAAATCATAATGAATCAAATACTCAAATTTTTTTTTAAGTCAGTGGACAAAACTCTTCTTGCACCAGCAAGAAGATGGAGGTTCACAACCAATTTCTGTAGTGATAGAGAATATACACGAAATCCCACTAACTTCTCCCCTCCTCCACTAACGTTATTCTCCTCCACAGTGAGCTCTAGATCTCACTTTTATTTTATCAGCCGGACATACTGTCATGCCTCTCCATCCCACAAAAAAAAAAAATTGACCACTGCACTGAATTGGTATTAGTTTTATCTTGGTTTAAGGAAATAATCATATCGGAAGAAGCCGCTCCCTCACATTGGCAAGAACAGGTATTTCCTGCCTAGTTTAAAAAAGAGTAGTCATATCACTGATATTAAGCCTAACCATTCCATCTGATAACGGATGCTTTTTAATACTGGGCAGAACCTGACTGACTAATAGTGAAGTTTACCATATTTCCTTAGATATTAGCCCTGAAGAGTTCTATACCTACTGCTCCTATCAAGTGCACAGCAAGCTCTTTAGAATGACATGCTTACGTCAAGTAAGATGGAAAGAATTACCAAGTACAGAGATTTATACCAGATAAGCTAGACACAAGGGACTTTCAAGGCTGTGTAAAGTTCTGCTTTGGAAAGGTCACCATACCTCTCGTTTAACCAGCTCAACAGCTGCATCCATGTCTTTTTGGCTATATTTTAGCACATCTATAATAGCATCCACTGCAGTGTTTGTGGAAGCAGCCAGAGGGAGTGGAGGAACATCATTAGTCAAGGAGTCTGGAATTAGGGGATCTGTGTCCTGTGAGGAGAAAAAAAAAAAAAAAAAGCAGAGTTTCAACAAATTCCTATTTTCATGACATTGATTAGCTGTATGCAGACTATTTGACAGTAAGTCAACCTATTTTACACAAACACCCAAAATACTTCCATAACTTTGTTACCATAACTTTCTTTGTAGATCTCTTTTAGAACTATGTAGTTATCTTTAAGGTATAATAGAAACTGCTACCCACTAATTATAGCTATCAAACAAAGCAGAGGACACCATGCTGCTCCCCACCAGTAGAAAAGGCACCATTTAGGATGAACTGCTGTGTGCAGATCTGTTCATAAAAGGCTGTTCAAACTATAAGCCTTAGACTGTACAGTATCAAGTTTAATCAAAGAAATGCTTTTCGTCCCAGCAGTGCAATTAAAATACAAGCTTGTCTTATTTTTGTGGCTTCAGATGCATGAAAAAGATTGCTCGATTAAAGCATTCTTAAGAACTAGATCATGTGCAATACCACCAGTTTCCACAAAAAAAAGAAAAGGTTTTTAATACTTAATAAAATGAAGTCCATCAAAAAGTCCAACTCTGATGTGAGTATCCAACCTGGTTTTTAAGATAACAGTTCAAATAAGCATTAAGTATTCTGTGCTCCTTAGCATATCTGCATAAGTCTTAAGTCCAGAACCTAGCCAATCCCTTTTCCAAAATATCAACATGAAACCTGATACCATTCCAGACACCCTTACAGAAGTTGTAAATGTTCCCAGAAGATCTAGTCCTTTTGGTTTTTCTTCATTTTGAAGACTCACTCCAGGCTTTTCAGCTTCCTCAAGCAGTTTACTTAAATCAGCAACAGGACTAAAAATGAACAAACATACACCATTATATTCGAGCACTTCCTTTCTTTCTAAAGCTATGTAATACAGCCTAGACCAAGTCAATACCTACCCACACTGAAGTGGAGCTGTCATGATATTCGTATTTGTTTCAATAGTACCAGAAATTCGTTTTCTCGGACTGTCTCTCAGCAGAGGGTCAAACTTCAAATAAAGCGACTGTTTCCTCAAGGCAGACTCCTTGAACTGAGAGGAAAAAGGCATAAACTGGCAGATATGCTGCTTCATAGCACAACACACATCCCCCACGCACGTAAATAATCCTCTGGAGAGAGGGTGAGCCTGTTCTTCAGTGGCCAGAGCATTGTTCTCTGGAGAAAAATTGTGTAAGAGAATTCAGTGCCCACACGCTTAAATCCTTATGTAATATCAAGTGAACTCAATCTGCTCACAGACAGAACCAAAAGGGCAAACATTTATGAACTATTCAAAACCACCAGAAGACACTGAAAGGGAAAGACAGTATCATAAGCTGAATGAACAGTGTACATCACTCTGTGTTTGCTCATACAACAATAAGGACAAACACAGCATAATCAAAAAACAATTTCAATTCAGTGTATTCACTGTATATTCAGAGCCAGTCCCACTCTGAACCAAAGTAGGAGAAAGAATAACTACACTGAACTGATTGAAACATGATATGCCCAATTTAGAGACAGATTTCCTGAAACTGCCCATAAAACAAAAAAGCTTAGAAAAAAGAATTTTTGAAACAATGATCCTGTGCTTTCAAAGCATTATGTTCTTGTAGTTTTGGCAAGCAGAGAGGTGAAACGTCATCCATCTTAGTTTCACTGCTATTAAAGAAAAATAGTACCTTTGCAAACTGAAAGCATAAGACCTCTGATCCTTAGCAGAACTGATTGTAACTATTCCTTCCACCATCACCCCCTGCCCAGCCTTATCAACACATTCCTTCGGAATAGAACCTGTATTTCTGTGGGCAAGTTCAAAGTATTTCATGAAAACATTTAAGGCTTGACAGTTTCATTTTCCTTTCCTCTCCCCTCTGCCAGGGAGGTAAACAAAACATTTTGATATCACACTTACTGATGAAGTCCCAAACTGTTCCAGATAGTCTACTTCTATACCCATTCCTAGAACTGGAAAATAAAGAAGTGACACAATGAAGATGCAATATTGTCATATTGTCTTACAGTGAAGCACCCACAGACAGAAACAAATAGGTATATGTATAAAGCAAATAAATCCCTGCTCCCATGTCATAAGCTCTAGTTTTTCATTTAGTAAAAATACTGTATTTCTATCTGGACCTGAAAAAATAAAATAATTTAAAAAAAAAATCAGGCAAAGGGTTCTAAACTAAACAAACTTACAGCTTCCATTTGTCCCCTGATATCTGTAAGAATACATAGAATTTAACACACAGTTGAAGAACTTCTGTTGTTCTATGGTTAAAGTGGCAAGCACACTCAGATATTCTACTCTTTTATACAATGCCCCATAAAAGAATAAGATTGGCAATTTCACCATTAAAATTAGCACACAGCTCAGATTTGAACAATGAAGTTATAGCCATTTCTCAATACTCTGATTCCACTCAAGTATTAAGGTGACAGACTGCACCGCAGTCTAGTCATTTGCTCATCCTTCCACACAGTGTTCCTACCAGGAATAACCCTTCCAGGTGGTTAAGTCACAGCTACACAGTAAGCTTTTAAGACAGGCATGCAAGTGCAGAAAGACCATCCACACTGCAATATAAAAACCAGTATCCAAGTAATGCTAAGGCCTGCAGTAGTCTACAAGACTCAAATACAGGCAGTTGCATAGCTCTAGTGTTCTCAATTTAGAAAGTGCTTAATACCAGAACTTAAGGAAGCATTTTAAGGGAGCATTTTAAGGGAGCATTTTTTCAGTACAGGAAGCTGCCACTGAAACTCTAGTTGTTTCTGTACCAGCCTAAATTTCATTCTTCCAGGCAGCTGAATGCTAATAGTGAGCTTTTTGAATTTAGCTTAATCTAGAGGAAGTTAGAAACACTTAGGTACATTTCCCACCCCTGCTAGTCATTGTAGGTTTTCCAGTCCTTTCAGAAGAGCAAAGTGAGAGACAAAAACTAGAATCTATGCCAAAACTGAAGTAGAGAAGTACATACACAAAGGTTATTGTAACAATATCTGTTCTAAAGAAATGCCCTTACCTTCTGATGATGGTCTGAAGAGCTCCTCAGGTTCAGTGCTAGCTGCCTGCTCACTTGCTGTTATTTCAGTTCTGTGGGAACTAGATTTAATTTCTTCTGCAGACATTGACTTTTTTCCACTGCCAATGGAAACCAAATTATCTTGAGGGGGGACATTAGCTGGAGACATTTTAGATGGGCTCATTTGCTTCTCCTGATGAGAAAAAACACAATCCTTTTTTACTGTTCAAATAATGATTTAAATGCAATGACAATCACAATAATGATCAAATTGGTTTGTCATAAACTAGCTGGACAGCCAGCATAATAAACCAAGAGTTCACAGGCACAGGAACTGAACTGCCAACGCTGAGTACAGCTCATATTATACAGGAGTCACTTTTTTAGAGTCCACACCCTTATGTTTGTCCTTATATGTGACTGCTGATCAAAAAAGATACTAAATAGCAACGTACCAATTTGTTTGTCTCTGATGTTACCTTCAAAAGACAAGTCTGCACAGTTGATACTCATGCTAGAGCTGCTGAAGATGCATAAAAACACTAGTTCTTGGACAGAATCACCTTGTCAAACATGTGTTTGATAAGGTTAAGTTAAAGAACTCTTTCATGGAACAACTTGGTAAGAACTAGCTATCTTTCCTATACCTTACCATAGCTATCTCTCCTGGAAGTTCAGCTTCTGCTTGAACTCCTGGCTTGTCTTCTTGAGTTCTTGCCTTGTCTTCTACCACACACTGCTTGCTGCTTTCCCTAACGAAAAAAAATAATCAAAATCCAAGTCACACAGACAGTTCTGAACTCTATTTACAAGATATACTAAAGCACTGAACAAAGTAAGGTTATTTGAGAGTTTCTACTGCCACAGTACAGGAAGCTTTAAGGAGGGTGGCAATGTAAATTCACTGTCTCGCCTGGTGACAACTTAAGTGACAGAAAGTTCTCCCTCCATCAGAAGCAGTGCTACCTGGGAAGCAGAAAGCCACAGCAGTAACACTTACTCCTAGTCACTTAACACTGTTCTCTGATTTACATTTGTTAAGTCCCTTATTTTTTAAAGATAGGCTTTTTGTTTAATTATTAATAGAATTACAAGCAGCTTGCTACTCTTTCCAAAGTAATAGAGTGATTATTGGTATAAAGCACAGAACTTTGCTAGAAGAGTCCCGTACTTTAGTTACTGCTAACAACACAAACTTAACTTTTCAACTTGGTAAGTAGTAGCTGATCACCTTACACAGGGAGCAAGAGAGCAAACATTTCTGTCAAATTAACATCTTGTGCCAGTCTAGTTCTGGTAAGCACCTAGCTATCTACAGTAATGCTGACATTTTAGTAGTTAGACTTTCTAGGAAAGACAACACAACATCTCCCATTCTCAAATAAAAAGTTTTATGTGGTGCCAAAAAAATGCAACTCTAGTGACAAGCCTTTCTATTGGAGATAGCATTCAGATACCAAGAACATGCAAGGAAGAAACAGCACCTCAGAGTTCAGCCAGGACACTAAGAGAATAGAATTGCCTAGTCCCTTCACATGCTGCATGATGTGCAATGCTGCTGCCTACTTACCTGTTTTTTTGAAAGAACAGCAGAAGCCACCTGATTCTCCACAATTTAATCTAATCTTGAAGGAGTGGGGAAAGAGCCACTTGACCAAGGTACTAATGCTCTTCCCATATAAGCCTATTCCCTTCCATTCCTCCAGATTTAAGAACACCTTTTGCCCAGAGCTAGCCATCTCAGGATGGTTTCCCCAATGAGATCTTTGCTGTTGCAACGTATTGTGTTAAAGGTTATAGCGTGCAACAGACCCAGCCAACCTCAGAGGGAGGAAGTCAAGGAGATAGGAATCAACTATTTAGAGACAGCATCCAACTATCTTTTCCTCATGGGTTCATGGTGCTTCTATATTCAGCTACAGATTTACTTACAGACTTTTGGGTTCTCTTTTCTCAAGAGTTTCACAGGTACTTTGTCTGTTATCCTGCTCCACTGGAAGAGGCTCCCTTTTTGATGATGTACTATCCTGCTGCTCTTGCAGGTGAGCGTTCTGAGGGCTTGGTTTAGAACACTTGAGCGAGCTGGAAATTTTAGAGCCTCCTCCAAACGGATTAAAGTTCGGATCATCAAGTTTGTCCCAGTCAAACTGATAAGAAGCTTTGGGAACAGGGATTTCATCTTCCACATTACTTTTACTTTGCACTTCAGTATTCTCTGGTTTTGTTTTCGTAATAGGAATTTTTTTGGAAGGTGGCTTAATTCCAGGTCTTTTACCTAGTTTCTTAGGAGGTGGCTTTCTAGCAGTGTTATTATCAAAGTCAAATTCCAGTTTTACTGCTCCAGCCTTGGTGGCACCAGGCTTTTCTGCAAGTTCCCCTTTGGAGACAGCCAGGTCTTCTGCAGGCTTTGACTCTTCTGCAGAGGCTTTTTCTGCTACCAAAACATTCTGAAGCTTCGATTCCCCAGTTTTAGAAGAATCAGTTACATCAGAACTACTGGGACCTAAGTTGCCAGGTAACTGTACAGGAGGTGTAGGTGCTTCTGTTAATCTCACTGAATTATCAATTTGGCTTATGTCTGTGGAACCAGACTTCACATCCTGCACAGGGTCACCGATTGCCTGCTTAGGGGACAGCTTGGATTTGTTAGACTCCAGCTCTCTCAATACAGATTCTTTTCGAGAGAAAAGAGTCTTCTCTTCACTTGAATGGTCTGTACTTGCTGTGGTTGAAGCAAAAGGAGCTGTATCATCCAGCAGAAGAGAATCATTACTTTTTTCAGAAGTTTTCTCAGGCCTGACAGATACTCTTACAGGAGACTTTTGCAGATTTCCAGGAGAATGCTGCAACTGCACCGAACTTTGAAAGGGATTGATGTCATCTAAGTTATCAAAATCAAGATTGTAGGAACCTCGACTCTTCACTGGCATCTCATCATCCGGGTAAGAAGCCGTACTGACTTTCTCTGGCATCAGTGTATTTATCACTGTATTGTTTGCTTCAGCTTCAGTCTTCTGTTGACACGTGCTGCATTTAAAAAAAAAAAGAAAAAGAGATCACGCATGCTATAGCTATTTTTTAGACATCATTTGAAATCATCTTTAGAAAAATATTTGTGCACGCAGCTTCGCATGCTCAGAGTAATCTGATTTTTTTTGACATAAAGCAGCTGACAGCAAAATAATATCATAACAGCAAGAATTCAGTTGCCATCTAAACAGAAGTTACGAGCTCTGGTACACATGAACTATAGGGAGATTAGTTCTTGAAGCTAGTCAGTATTCTCAAGCTATCTGTTCTACATAGCTATTTTACCTTATGCCAGTCATCACTGGAGACTGCTCTACTCACTACAGCATATGGACATTTCCATTTCACTAGACAGTGAAATATACATTGCTTAGGAGGAGTTATTAACAGTAAGCAGCTCAAACACAGGCACAACTAGTAGTACATCTTCATGTAGATTCATCCATGAGTCATGACAGGCTCACAAGTATAGGATCAAACTCAGTCATGATTCAGGTTCTCCCATTCTAGTCATTACTTTGTCTGTTCATTCTGGGAGATATTTTTCCCCTGAAAGCATGCACCAGCATTTCATTTATGAGGGCCTACATACCAAAACAGAACCTGAACTTCAGGCACTCTAAACTCTGTACAACAGCAGATCTGAAGAGCAAAGTGGTATACAAGAAAATACCTCTTCAGTAAGAGAAAGATAAGATTCTCTAGCAGAAGAAACAGGTTAAAGAAAAAGTTTGTGTACTCACTACTGCTGAGTATTCTACAAGTTACTGCTCTCCACTTTATTTCCTCAAACTCTACTCAACTTTTGAGGCTGAGCCTCAGATCACAGAGAGTTAAACCATTACTTCCTGAAACAGGATTTCCTCCCATTGTTTTGTCCCTTCGTAAAAGTTATTATTTCTATGTGCCATCCATATCTGCTGTAGAACATAACATGATTAAAAGCCACTCACTAAAAACACCACTTTGATAAACCCGAAAGCAAAAGCGGGAGATAAGAGTTCAGGAAGTCCTTCTCACCCGGTTTGAGTGCCTCTTCCCTGCAATAGTTCAGCCCCAGGCTTGTTCAACTACTCAGGCCCCTCCCTTTCTCCTGCAGTGTTTAACCTAATAAATGCCAGCCAAGAGCAAGACACCTGCTTGAAACTTGGATTACTTGAGACTAGTCAGAAGTGATACCCTTCAACAACACACGGTCCTTTATCTTATTTGCTACAAACAGATCCTTACATTTTAAAAGTAGAAAGGATATGTGCAGTAAAAGCAATGTCTTGAGACATTATTTCATAACTAATTAAAACTTGGTGATAGCCCTTTTAACTTACTTGAACCTCATGTGTACCAAATCTTCATTTATGCACATAAGCAATAATTTTGGGGCACAAATGCAATTAAGTAATTTAAAAATTGTGCTGGCTAGCACAGAAGTACTTTTCTAAACTAGAGTATACATGCAAGTTAATAATTGAAGCAAATCTATACATTTAAAGAACATTCAAGTATTCCCAACTTTCTCCCTTCTTCCCTTCACAAAAACAAGAATAGCGGTCAAATGAAAATATTGGGTAGTTAAAAATAAGCAAAAGGATGTATTTCCTTGCAGAAGACAAACCTAAGATCCAAGACTTCTTGCCACTGGGAATTACAGATGTTTACACAAATTTAAGAAGGAGCTAAAAAAGTCAGTAACAAAAAATATGCATCGAGGCCTATTAAATAACATTGTCATAACACTGTTTTATTAAACTGTTATAACAATATTGCTAGTAAAGGAGAGTTGCAAAACCCCAAATTGGAACACCGCAGACTGTGCTATTCTCTAGACAGCTACCATGAGCCACTTTGAGACCCAGGCTGCTAGACTATAAAGGCGCACAAACTTGTTTGTACTTGGAATTGATGTTATATTCCCTTTGTGTTGCTAGATTTTCTTTAATCTTAATGCTCATTGAGTCAAGATGTCAATTCAAGTTAACCCTTCAGAAAATATATCTTAAGGAGAAAATCTAAAGAGATAAAATTGTACTTAACATACAAGAGAGAAAATTTTAAGGCTTAGCTTTAAGGACTAACTTCAGAATAGTTGTAGTCTCACATTAAAACCTTAATGTAGGAAACAGTTTTGTAATTCTCTGCCTAATGTGTCTCTTTTCTTTTAAACTATTTATCTATATCACAAGTCATTTCTATGAAATCAGTTACTGAGTTAGAAACAGAGCTCAGTATTCAACATTACAACGAAGATATTGTAATTACTGTTGATAAAGTTTTATCTTTGAAAAAGAGAATTTGTACATCAAAGTCAGCATTAAATTTTGGTCCTTTTGTGCAGCTTACATCTTGTTATGCAATACAAAATTACATTTTTAACTCTACATGTTTATAATGGGGAAACATTAACTTCAGTATGTCCCACATTGCTAATACTACTAGTGGTGAATACATTACTTACTCAACATGGACAAGTGCAGATAAAAGATCATCCGTCAAGGTTTCACTGCAGTCATCAAGCGTGAAAGTAGACTCAAGTTTGTCAGTCATAGTAGGACTTAAGATTTTTCGAGTGTGTGGATCCCTCAGAGGAGTTTGAAAGGTTACCTTTAAAGAAAGGGGTGGGGGGAAGGAAAAAGGAAGAACATGAACACAATATTTTCAAGCTCCAAATAGCATATGCATTCAGTAGCAGAGATGATAGAAGACAAAAAGAATACAACCAATACAAAAGCAAAAGTTTTACCTTCATAGCTTTTGCCACACTTTTTGGTGGCAAGTTTTCTTTCTGAGACAGGCGTAGAATGGAAGGTCTCCCCGTAGGTTCCGGTGGTGCGAAGAAAAAGCCACAGTCTTCCGCTGTTACATCATCACTGATGTTTCCTCCGTTTTCTCCATTTTCTGCATTTAAAATCTGCAGACTCATTCTAGAGCATCAACACATACAACATTGCAGCATGAATGAGAGGGTGTGGTCAGCCAGATGTACTTTAAGATAACTGAAGAAGTTGGAAGTCTGGCATTGGCTAGCAAAGATTAGCAGCTTCAAAAGAAGTTCTAAAAGTACTGAAAATCTTCATATGAAAAGTTAGATCTCAGAAGACTCTACAAGCATCTAAGTGCAGCACTGTACAGTCCCTTGGCTTTTGTTAAGGGTCTGGGAAGTTAATTGTTGCTATTACCATTCCCACAGTTAACATGATAACCTTACTAATTAAGCTGCCCATCCTTTAAAGGGAGTTCAGTCATTTGCAAGCTTCTTCATTACCAACCCCTTAAAGACAGTAGTGACATACAGTCATGTCTCTTGTAATAGGGCATCCAGCTAAGCAAAATTACAGCTTTTGCATGGGGCTGAGGACAATCATTTCTCTATTTTATTCACACAGTCTCATTACTACTTTGTACATCAGCAAACAGCACAACCAAATTTGGTTAGTTAGGCTGTGTTTAGGATCAGTCCTGAATAAGATTATTTAGCTTTTCCCTGCACTGTCTGAGCACATGTTCCTTTTGTAAGACACATAGTACTTAAGAATCTTTTGCAGCAGAGACGTTATTGGTACGCAAAACTGAAAAAAAAATTTTAATTAAAAAGGTATTTCTTAAATATTGTTCTTACATTGGACATGCACAAACTTTAGTAGACCATATAGGCTGATCTAATCTTACTAGTATTTCAAGTATGAAGAGCTTGAAACTAAAGCTTGTATCACATCTAAGATTAAGGATGAAAGAAAGTTAGAAATGGAGAAAGAACATATTTCAAGTATCCCAGGCAAGCCAGCACAGTATAGGTACTTGAACTCTGTCTACCTTTTATACCCACTGGAGCCTCCACTGTTCTGAAAGATTAACACTCAGTGATGCTACTGCTTTCTTTGAAACAGACAAAACCCCAAAAAGTACCAGAGCACAGAAGGCATGTTAAGCAAGATCCAGGCATAACCACTATTCATGAAGGATGACCCTGGAGAAGTACAATTAGTTGACAAACCACTAACAAAGCATTTTCTTTCCTAAGAACTGATTGTTATCTTGTACCACCTATGCAAGATAATCAGTATCATCAAGTGGAGCTGGTGGCTTTTTCTGCAATGGATAACCATTCCAAGTGATCTCAAATGCTTGATTTGACCAAATAGCTAATCCTTAGTTTATTTCTCCATCCTCCATCATGCAGTCAAGATTAATCCAGAAAATCAGCTGAGAAAGACTCCAAATGATTGTCTTCATTGTCATAAAGAGGTAACAAGAACACTCTCACTGAAAATTTTAAGTCATGTTTTCAATCTCATTGCCCTTATGTATTCAGATTTCTGTATTTAAGCCTCTGCACACATTTCATGCTCTCCACTGAACTCAGATGCTTTGTCTGCAAGCCTGACAAAAGCACTTTTAATCAGCAATGGAATGCAAACAATGGCTACAGAAGCAATGGTAAGCAAAGCACGCCTGTATTAGCTATTTCTTCCCTCCTCCTTTATTCTTCATCATATTCATGCTTCAGCCCAAGTTATTTTATACATGAAGTATTTTTTACATTAACTGCTTGTAGAACTTTAAATGAACTTCATTGCTTTCCTTCGTTCCAAACTAAAATTGAGACAACAGATCAAGTGAATCTCTACAGACTGCAATTGTTTACTGTAATCACTTCAGAAATGAAGCCTAAGACATGAAAAAGTTGGCAACACCTTCTAAAACGAGCCACATAAGCAGGGGAGGTTTGTTTGGGGACTTCCTCAGATTTGTCACTGAGCTATTGTGTACCATTGCTAAAGCAGATTCAGATTATTAAAATACCCAGTAAATTGACACGATATACATACACCACATTTGCCTAGTATTTTAGATATTAAATCTAAAAAAACCAAACTCCTTTCTAGGATTAAATCATTAAAAATAATTGAGCATTTATTTAAAATATCTGCAACCAAGATTTGATCTAAATTCTATTTTAGAAGTGCATTAGCTAGTAGCTGTAATAAAGTGAAAAAGGAAGAGAGGCTTTATTAAAGACATCTTTTTGTTTAAACTAGTCAGTGCCCAAGGCACACAAGTATTGTGAAAGGCAGCAAGTTTTCCCACTATGGCAAATCAAAGTTCACAAAAATGAAACTGCTCTTAGTTTTAGAAGATTATTTATCCAAGCACAAGCAGCAGTCTGTCATTCTGTATTTGAGAATGAACATAAATTCAATGACATCAGATAATTAAACCTCAGGTACCTATCATTTGTAAATTGAGGGCTTCATGGCAACTACTTGTTTAATGATAGCTGGGGTACAACATCCAAAACACCAATGTGGTCTCAAATGCCTAAAAAACCCATTGAACATGCAGGGCAAAGATGGAATTTTTCTCCTTGGTTATCCTTCTGAACTCCTCCAGCAGCTACGATGCAGAGCACTTGTTCATAGACTTAGTAAGTGCTGCGAGTATTTCCATACAAACTGACACTGACTGCTATATATATATATTTTTTTTAATGCAAACATCTCTATTCAGAACAAATGAACACTCTTCTGGTTAACCAACTCCTTCATAATCACGACCTTCCCCTGACTACAGAAGTCACCCGACTCTCAGCCCGCCATTTGAGGAAGGGGAATTCGCAGCAGTTTTAGCCAAAACCAAGCTCGGGAGGCAGCAGATGCGGAGCCCCAGCCCGGCCGGCCTCGTTAACCCCCGGAGCAGGCACTCGGGGCCCGCAGCTCCTTGCGGGGGAACAAAAGATGGCCTTGGCCTTCAGCGGCTGACTCAGAGGCAGCCGCTCGGGGCGGGAGCCGCCTATCTGGGGCTCGGCCGGGGCGGGCCGGGGAGAGGAGGAGCAGCGAGGCCGGGGAAGGCTTTGCAGCCTCTTCGGGAAAGCACCGTCCCTGCCCATCACTGCACCTAGCCGTGCTTTAAGTTAAAAAAAAAAATAAAATAAAACCAACAACAAACAACCCACCCCAAAAAAAACCACCACACACACCACTAAACAAACACCTAAACAAAACCCCCCAACTCTCCCGTCCCCCAAGTCACCGGGGGGCTCCCAACACTCCTGAGTTCACCCTAGGCCACAGGAGCTCCACAACACCCACCTCGAAAGGCAGCAGGGTGCCCTCAACAACCCGCGGCCACCTAGGCTGCCAGAGCGCCCCTGAGCCCCATACAGCCCTCAGGCCCACAGAAGTGCCCACGTACATTCACCTCTCCCTTCCCCCCCATACTCAGAGGCGACTCCGAGTCCTCATCAGCCCCGTATCACCCTCAAAACGCATAAAGATGCTCCCAAGAGCCTCCTGAGCCCCACCTCATCCTCGAATTCATGTGGAAGACCCTAAGCTCCGCCCCCATCACCCCGACCCCCCCCTTTACCCCCAAACTCCTAGCTCCGCATCATCCCCAAACTCACAGAAGTTCCACCCAAGTTTCAGTCCCAGACTCGCAAAAGTGCCCGACACCCCTC
>VFFE01009164.1:2696807-2725041 GCA_008921705.1 Burhinus oedicnemus | reverse complement strand
GTTCACACAGTGGGTCCCTGAGCCCCCTCCTCCCCGCCAGACCCAAACTCAGCGGGGCAGCCCGCAGCTCCGTAGACGATCGGAGCTGCCCCCTCGTCGGGGCCTCCCAAAAGACCCCTACCTGTCGGCGGGGTCCGGGTGCGAGCCCGCAGGGCGCTCGGCTGAGGCGACGCTCGGGAGCCGGCAGGCACAGACTCCCTGCCGCCGCAGCCACCACCGAGCAGCGGCCCCTCCACCGCCGCCACAGGATTTCAAATTTCAACGGCAGCCCCGGCACACGAATGAGGAAGCGGCATTCGGAACGCGCCCGCCAATCAGAAAAGCGCTCCGCAGGGGGGCGGGGACAGCCGCGACCCTTCGCCGACAAGTCCTCGCGGGAGTGCGCTCCCGCGCGAGGCATGTTGGGAAGTGTAGTCCGCGCGAGGCGGGTGCAGGCCTCGTCATGGCGCCGCGCTGACGCGAACAACGGTTGAACGCCTCAGCCCGGAGGCGGCCGGCAGCGAAATCCCGGTTCAGACCCACGCTTGGGGAAGCGCATACCGGCTCTGGGGCTAAAAACTGCGTGTTTGGTGTTCTTCGGGAAGAACCATGGGAAGTGTTCGTGGTGTTACTACTACTCCAAGATCAGCCCCCACAGGACTTGGTTGTCTCTAGGGGCAGAGGGTTGTGTCTGCAAATCCTGAGGTAAATAATTCCACCCTTTGGCGTGAAATTTTAGAAAAGCAAATTCTTAATGCCCAAAATCCTTTTGCTGTGGAAGGAGTGAAGTAAGAGTGCAGGGACAAAGTGCTGAAGGCCCAGATGGATTTTTACGAACCCCAGCGTACCTCTGGGCATCGGCCCCTCCATTGCGTTGCTTTGTGGCCAGGGGAGGGCCAGGCAGACACTCGCCCGTTCTCACTAGTCCGTGCTACATACACAAGCTGATTTCCACACAACGCAAAACTGGGCAAGAATTGGAGATTTTGACTCCAGCGTTCTCCTTGTAGGTGCCTGCTATGGAGGAACTGGGACTGAGGCCTATGCTGGGCCAGGCTTTGTAAAAGAGGTCAGTGTAAGCAAATCTGGAGTGTCCCCTGAGACTCAGTCCTGTGATGAATTTATGAAATGTTGAAACTATTTCTTTAAAGGAAATGAAAGTTGCTGATACAGAAATTAGTGCAGGATCAGCTCAGAAGCTGGAAAGCTTTTGGAAGAAGAAGGTCCATATCTAAATTTTGGTTCCATTCAGAGGTCCATGTTGATAAATAAAATCCACGTGAACTTCCATCATCTTCAGGACTTTTGCACAGCTGTCCTATGTAGCTGTTAACAGCATTTTGCCTCTCTTCCCCCCCCCTCACAACATAAACCCATCAGTCCCCTGTAGCCCCGAGTACACCCACAACCTCTCAGTTACGTGGTTCAACGAGCTTCTGAATAAAACCACAGAAAGAAAACTTGCTGCTTCACAGCCTGATTTTTATTATTGAACTTCATAGTCCATTCTGCAAATAAAACAGTCCTTAAGTGAGTCATTAGGCAGCAACAATGAAATGACTGTTAAAAGAATAAACTTGCAAACGATGATGTCTTTTAGAATGAAATATGATGCCTGTAATCCAAGCATAATTTTACTGATGCGTCTGTCTTATTCAAGAGTCCCTAAACTACCATGAATTCCTGATCTCCATCAACAACAGTAACACATCGGCCATCTGCCAGCGTAAGATTTCACATTCCGGGGGCGGCATTTCCTATTTACTCAGCTCCCCGTTGGTAGCAGCGTACAACGTTGCATGTTGCTTTCTCTGCTGTGCTTCTCCAAGTATGCAATTTCCCTTTTCTCTAAAAGAGAAAAATATTGCAGTTTCGGGTTATTACAGGGTGTAAGCAGGGGGGGGTTGTTGCATTCTAAGAGAAACAGCGGTTCTTGTGGCTATTGTAATTTGTATTTCAGTAGTAACCAAAGATCCCAGTCAGGCCTCTCCTGTTACTGTGTTCAGGAGTGTACAAAGATATCTTAAAATCTGGCTCACTTTAAGGTGTTTTAAGATGTTACGTCCCTGTCCTGATCAATCTTTGAAGAAAATACTATGTAAAATACACCAGGAAAACCAGAAGCTTTTTCAGACCCTGAAATAAGGCAGGCCATTTGCCTCCTTCAGAAGGGTGCAGCCCTCACCCAACAGAGCTCTTTTAAGTTTAGAACTGAATTAGTTTCCTTTGCCCGGCCCGTGAAGCACAACCTTAGAAGTTTATAAAGCGTGAGGCCAGGAGGAGGGACGGCTACTGGGAGATGCGAGCCCTGGCCAGCTCTGGGGAGCCAGGGGCTGAGTGAGATGGTCGGTAGCCAGCTGTGGAGTGGGGCGGTGGCCACCGGGGAGGCGGGGATGGCGGGTCTCCACCAGCAGCAGGGACCCGCCTAGCATTGATAGCCCCGCGCCTCCCCGGGGCCGCGTCTCCACCCCGCGCACAACCGCGGCCGGCTCCGCCCCGGCGGCACTGCCCGCCCGGCGGCGCCCACGCCGGGAACTACCGCTCCCAGGGAGCCGCGGGTCGGGCCGTGCCGGGCCGCGGCGGGAGCGGGCCGTGCCGTGCCGTGCCCGGTGGGGCGCACTATGGAGAGCCCGGCGGTGACCTTCACGCTGGCCTACCTGGTGTTCGCCGTCTGCTTCGTCTTCCCGCCCGACGAGGTGCGCTCGGCGGGGCTGACGGTGCAGAGCCTGCTGGCCGCCTGGCTGGGCAGCGAGGACGCGGCCTTCGTGCAGTACCACCTGCGGCGCAGCACCGGCACGCTGCTGGCGCACTCCCTCCTGCCCCTGGGTGAGCCCCGGCCGGCGGCGGGCGGGAGGGCTCGGGAGGGTCCCCACGGGCGAGTCACCCCGAGGCGGGGGGGGAGGCGGTAGCCCTCAGCCTCGCGGGTGCGAAAGGCAAGCCCGCTGGCGGGGTGACCCCCGGCCGGGCGGGAGGAAGGGGGTTCCTCACCGGTGTCTGCGGGTCGGGTGCATGCAGGTGTGGGTGAATCCGGTTACATGATACATCTTGGAAATACAATATTTTGGTATTGCTCAAGCTTCTTTGTACTGTACTCCCTAAGCGTTTTAAGTAGTTGGCTGCATTGGAGCACATGCAATTACAAAGGAATAGCATTTTATTTAACCAGTGAATTCAAATCAGCTTCCTTTAGCCGTATAATTCTGCTAAAAGTAGATGTCATCTTACAGGTAATTTTATTTAACCTGCAGATTCACATCAGCTTCATTGAGCTACATAACTCTGGTAAAAAAAGTTAAGAATTTACCTCAGACTGGTTAGGACAAGAGACTTGAATTTGAGTTATCATCCAGAAGTACAATAGCTCTCCAGGAGATGAGCTCACTGGTTAGATAACTATATGAGTCAGGGGTATGTGTTTATGCGTGTACTTAATTGCTTTCTGAAAGTAAGTCTTTTTCCTTGCAGGTTATTACCTTGGAATGTGCTTTGCTGCACCTGAAAAACATCTTTCTTTGTTCTACCTGGCTTCAAAAGGATGGAAAACTTTCTTCTTCTTCGCTGTTCTCTTTCCAGCAGTCACCAGCGCCCTGGCATATTACTGGTCACGGAAAGGTTGGAATAATCATCCGTTAGCCCGAACACTCGCTCTTCATGCTCTCCCACAGTCGGGCTGGAGGGCGGTAGCTTCTTCCATCAATACAGAATTTAGGAGGATCGACAAATTTGCTACCGGAGCCCCAGGAGCAAGGGTGATTGTTACAGACACATGGGTGATTAAAGTGACCACCTACTGTTTACACGTTGCCCAGCAGCAGGACATTCATTTGACGGTGACAGACTCCAGACAGCACGAGCTCACCCCAGACTCAAATATGCCTGTGCAGTTCCTCACCATCCGTGTTGCCAGTATTAATCCCTATGTGAAGGCATTTGATATCCGGTAAAACAACTACCCTGTTATGTTTTATATATATATGCTGTTTGATGGTGCTAGTGGAGTGCTTTTGTGGCAGATCTGAAAACTTCTTGGGTCCTTTGTGCTCCCTGGCTGGTGTTCAGAGATGCTGTATGCACAGTTCTGCCATGCAGTGCAGTGAAGAAAAGTTGTTTAGAAAGATTCATACACGTACGGTATTGAACGCACAATGGTTGAACAGAGGGACTGCCCTGTTTGATCCATTCTTAGGAAGAGCAGATGCAGAAAGAAGTAATTGGAAAAATTTAGGTGAAAGGTGGAGACAGGAATGAAAGGGAGAATCTTTGGTCTTCTAAATTTTGGGGGAGGAGAAATAGTTACTTTTCTAAAACTGGCTGTTGTTCACCCATGACTTTTGGGAGTTTTTGCTGCCTTCTGCTCAAGGCTCATAATTTTTGCTACTGCTCAGAGGAGCTCTTGCTGAGCTACTGCAAGCCAACTGCCCTTAAAGCAACGAAGTAATTTTGGTCCATTTCTGATTTATGTGTTTTTGTAGCAGTAAATTATAGGAAATGTGCTGTGAACCGTTAGGACTTGTTTTCCAAAGGCCCATGCTATTTTTTTCAGCAGTCTCTCTGTGTAGCTGGGCAAAAGTGCAAGTGCTGCAGAAACCTGTAACACTGACTGGAATGGTGCTAAATCTTTTGTTGTTGTTGTTGTGTCATTAAAAAGAGTACACAAAGCCATGCTAGCACTCCTAAAACTATATATTTGAAAGGCATTTGGGTGTCTGTTTGCTGTAAATTTGTGTATCAGCAGCATTTATTTACTAGGTACTTAAAAGTAGGCAGATCACCAGACTTGTAGGTGAGCAGAGGGGTCCTAGCAAGCACGAGGAAGGCATAGAGGTGATTGTGTTAGATATCCAGGTGAACAGAGCTCAGAAGGAGAGGTTAGTTAAGGTAAGGGTGACTACCCTAAGAAAAGAAGAGACTTTTATAGACCTGTGAGAGTGGTAACCAGATAAGTATTAAGCAATTAATTATTTTCTTCTGTAAGTGCTTCAGTGCCAGAGTGATAAAACTACATCCCTAGCTGAGAAAACCATGGCTTCCTTGGCAATTCCTTTTGGGGGGGGGGGGGGGGGGGAAATCTAAACCCCAAAATTTTATTTTGTGGCTAAACAGAACAGCACTGAGAAGAGTGTTTCAAAGTTCATGTAATAAGATGTCAGAAATAGCAAATCTCTGCTAAAATGCAGCCATACGGGATTTAAGAAAAGTGCCATAGGACAAAATTCCCCTATTTAAGGCTATAGGATCATTGTACGTATCCAGAATCGGAATTAGATACAGTGGGATGTTTCTGGAAGAGAAATGCTTTTATGTAGGTAGGCCACGTTTCCCTGCGGGTTCAAGGAGAAATTTTCCTCTGGATACAAAGGTTTCTGTTATTTGCACAGATAGTATCTGTTAACAAACAGCATTATCCTATAATAATTAAAACAATGAAGACCACCGGGAGCTAGAACTGAGTGTTTCATTGTATTGGGCTCTGGGAAGTCAGTGAGTGGTACGAAGAATGAGGAATTTCAGGGCGATGTTCCCTGGGCTTCTCCATGAAAGCTGTTTAATGAGAAGAAACATTGAGCTGGGGAGTTCTGAACCTGCAGTTCAGAACAGTTATATTAAAAAGGGGTAACAACAGTAATGTGTCACTACAGGAACTGCACAAGGTCTCATGTGCCACTTGAGGTCTGTGGGCCTGACTTAGAGAGACTTTAGCAGAAGCAACCTAGTGTGAAACACAGCTTGTTACAGCCTTAAATCAAAGTGTAAGTCACATTCAGCAGCTGTTTGTAACCTTTGTGAAATTTCATGTTTTATCTAAAATTGTATCATAAAATCACAGAAACTGATACTGATTGACATTCTTCTGATACTTTATGTACTATATCATCATGTGATACATGCCACATGATGTGACTCTAATTTATGTCCTCAGGAGTTTATAAACTAGAGTTTAACTATGGTATAAGTAAATAGGCATTAAAAAGGTGGGCAGAAATTGTGCATGTAGTACTGTACAGTTAATGCATGATTTAGGTACCTGTATTGCTTTTGTTCATGCTGATTACTTCAAAACCCTGCCTTTATTTTTGTGTGATGTTTTAGCTACTCTCTGGTATTTTTGTGTGATGTTTTAGCTACTCTCTGGTATATCCTGTTGGCAATCTGACACAGAAATGGAGGATAGCTTGTTCTGTTGTCTAAGTTATGTCAAAATCAACAATAACTAAACAGCAAAAGAAAACAAAATGCTCACTGTGTATTTACTCTGACTAGTATGTACCAACCTAAATAACTTTTCTGTGGATTTACTTCTGTGATGTTAACCTCTGCAATGTATTATCAAGGTATTTGAATGCATAATCAAGGTAACATTTTGTTCCGTCTTTTCTTCTTCAGGTTGAACTCCGCAGAGTATGGAGAGCTCCGAGAAAAGCTCCGTGCTCCCATCAGCAATGCAGCTAATGTTGTGATCCATCAAAGCCTTAGTGATTTATTTCTAGAAACCTTTACATCTCTGGTGGAAATTAACCAGACATATCCTGTTCCAAGCACTCAGGTGAGACTTTCTATCCACTGTAATAATTACACTTTTCAATATAGGTAAGCCTGTGATAACTGTTTACTTAGCGCTGTCACAGGTGAATTAAGAGAAGTCATCATTGTGGGGTTAACCAAAAGGTTTTATTAAACACTGATTAAACAATGACAGAATGATGATCAAATGGTAATTATTAACCTATGATTATTAAACGGTAAGTAATCAGTACTCAGATGGTCATTAAATGGTAATGGTAGTCAAACACTCTGCTACTTACTGCACTTCTAATATTTAAGCTAGTTTGTAAGCAGTATGCTTTATGTCCAATATAAAATGTCATTTACCTCACTGTAGATAACAGATGCCGGGTAAGGGATCTCTACACCTTGAGGAGTAACCATGAGAGGCATCCTAACCAAGGGGAGATCACCACCATGCAGCCTGCTGCCGTGCAGGAGAGCTGAATGGGCTTGGAGGGGCGGCTGCAGATATTTATAGAGTAAAGTGATTGACTTGTAGTCAAACTCCCCTTTAGTGAGGGTGTGCAACTGCAGCAGTTCTAGTTTCATCTCGTTCCAGCTCAGGCTGGCACTGTAACCTCGTGATAAGAAATGCCCTAGATCCCTTAGTTCCTGAGAAGATACGGCCCATCACAGTTTCTCAAGATCTGCACTGCAGGGCTGTCTTCAGTCAGGCCTCCTTGTTGGCGATGCCTGAACCAAAGTGCTGTTCACTCAGTCAGGGTGGGTGCAGCCTTCACACTCCACCCTGTGACTACTGTCAATTCACTTTACTTCACAGAGTAGTGGTACGGTCACCTCTTGCCTCTGTGCTATCAATATGAGGTGGTAATAGCATCATGTTGTCTACTGGAGGATTAAGCAATGAATACAAAATTTAAAAGGTTAATTATAAGATAGTTCCACACAATCAGTAGCAAGATATTCTGTGTCTCTTACAGTGAGATATACTGATCAGGCCAAAAACCAGACTCGAATATCTAAGAAGACAGTAATAGCATTACAAGCTACCAGAAGGGCAAACATTATTACTACATGATGTAACATGGCGTTCAATACATCTGTTCCTGTTTGAGACCAACCTAATAGAATCACAGAATGGTAGGGGTTGGAAGGGACCTTCAGAGATCATCTGGTCCAACCCCCTCTGCCAGAGCAGGTTCACCTAGAGCAGGTTGGACAGGAAACCATCCAGGCAAGTTTTGAATATCTGTAGAGAAGGAGACACCACCATCTGTCTGGGCAGCCTGTTCCAGTGCTCTGCCACTCTCAAAGGAAAGAAGTTCCTCCTCGTGTTGAGATGGAATTTTCTGTGTTCCAGTGTGTGCCTGTTGCTGGGCACCACTGAAAAGAGTCTGGTCCCATCCTCTTGACGCCTGCCCTTTAGATATTTATAAGCATTGATAAAATCCCCCCTCAGTCTTCTCTTCTCCAGGCTAAACAGAGCCAAGTCCCTCAACCTTTCCTCATAAGAGAGATGTTCCAGCCCCCTAATCATCTTCATAGCCCTTTGCTGTACCCTCTCCAGCAGTTCCCTGTCCTTCTTGAACTGGGGAGCCCAGAACTGGACACAGGACTCCAGATGCGGCCTCACCAGGGCAGAGTAAAGGGGGAGGATGACCTCCCTCGACCTGCTTGCCACACCCTTCTTGATGCACCCCAGGATGCCATTGGCCTTCTTGGCCACAAGGGCACATTGCTGCCTCGTAGTTTCCCACTGGTGGTGTTCCCCATCCTTCTTCACTCTTCGTAGTATACGGTATATTTCTTCTCCATCATGATGTAGAGTTATTAATGTGTTTTTGTGGTGGTGGTGTACTTTTTGTAGTAAGGCCTGTAAGTCTTTGTTTCAGTAGCTTGTGAAACAGCATCAAATTTGTTCCAATGGGGGAAGGTAAGAGGTCTTGATACAGTGTGTTGTTTTCCTTAAACAGTGCCTATGAGGTCACTGAGGCTCTGTAATTAAAATCTCATCCAGTGATGTTTACAAAGTTACAAACTAATACATTTGATTGATTGGACACGTTATAGGGGAAAATTTCTATCAACAATTAAGTCTTCACAAAGTGTTCTTATACAGGTTAGTGCACATGGACAGTTCTACCCTTTTCAGGGACCACGACAGGCTAAATATGACTGTTCTGGACATTTAATAGCATAGGGTCCAGTCATCGAAGCTCGCGGATGCATAGCTTGGTCGGTTGTGGGAGTAATAGAATAGAGAGTAGGTTGATAGGTAGTAGGGGTAGTTGTTGGTATAACGTGAGGCCTGGGAGTAGATGTTTGTTAATTGGACTAAGTTGCTGTCCCAGGGCTGTGGAATTTCCAACTCTGAGAGGGATAAAATCAGTAACAGCTGGATTGTATATTACAGAGGCATTCCCCAGGGAAAGCTCATCACAGCATTACACCTAAGAGCTAATGTCTATCTCACCAGAAAATTTCTAGTAAGGGGAAGACAAGAGACTCAAATCAAGTCATGTCAGCATTGTAAAGCAGAAAATGAGACCTGTTTGCATATTCTTGGATACTGTCCAGCAGTACAAGATGCTAGGATTAAAGGGCATAACCAACTACGTGAACTGTTGGTGGATGAGGCCAAAAAGAAAGACCGGGTAGTATTCCAGGAGCTGCTGCTGAAAGACCAACAAAATAAATTGCATAAACCAGACCTGGTATTTGTTAAAGGAGACCAGACTTTTGTAGTAGATCTCAGTTAGGTATGAGAGCAAATTGACATCTCTGGTGGATGCAGCAGCTGAGAAAGTTAAAAAAAAATAAAAATCAACACTAGAGATCAAATCCAGGAACAGACAAATGCCACTTTTATCAAATTTATAGGATTTCCTTTAGGAGTATGTGGTAAGTGGTATGAAGGCAATTATGAGTTGTTAAAAGAACTAGGGCTCTGCAGTTCCTGACAGGAGGAAGTTGGTCATCATTTATTGAATCAGGTGCTATGTAGTTGTCCTCGTTTGAGCAACAGGGGACCCATGCTGGAGAAGTCTGTTCCTGAAGGACTGCACCCCATGGAAGGGACCCATGCTGGAGCAGTTTGTGGAGAACTGTCTCCCATGGGAGGGACCTCATGCCAGAGCAAGGAAAGAGTGTGAGGAGTCTTCCACCTGAGGAGGAACGAGCAGCAGAAACAACATGTGATGAACTGACCGCAACCCCCATTCCCTGTCTCCCTATGCCACTCGGTGGGAGTAGGTAGAGAATTTGCGAGTAAAATTAGGCCTGGGAAGAGGGGAGGGCTGGAGGGAAGGTGTTTTTAAGATTTGGTTTTATTTCTCATTATCCTAGTCTGATTTGATTGGTAATAAATTAAATTGAATTCTTTTTCCCCAAGTCAAATCTGGTTTGCCCATGACATAATTGCTGAGTGATCTCTCCCTGTCCTTATTTTGACCCATGAGCCTTTTGTCATATTTTTCTCTCCACTGTCCAGCTGAGGAAGGGGAGTGATAGAGCAGCTTTGGTGGGCACCTGGTGTCCAGCTAGGGTCAACCTAGCAGTGGCTAAGAAAGTTAGAAAATACCAACATATTAAGGAGCAAGTCCAGGAGGTGACAAATGCTGCTAATATAAAATTAATTGGATTTCCTGGATGGTCACATCCAGAGAGTACTGGTCAGTGGTTCAATGCCTGGATGGACATCAGTGACACGTGGTGTTCCTCAGGGTCCGTAACTGGGACCAGTACTGTTTAATATCTCCATCAATGACATAGACAGTGGGATTGAGTGCACCCTTAGCAAGTTTGCAGATGACACCAAGCTGAGTGGTGCAGTTGACACACTGGAGAGATGGGATGCCAGACCTAGACAAGCTTGAGAAGTGGGCACATGTGACCATCAAGAGGTTCAACAAGGCCAAGTGTAAGGTCATGCACCTGGGTTGGTGCAACTGCCAGTATCAATACAGGCTGGGTGATGAAGGGATTGAGAGCAGCTCTGCTGAGAAGGACTTGGGGGTACTGGTGGATGAAAAGCTGGACGTGAGCTGGCAATGGGCACTCACAGCCCAGGCAGCCAACTGTATCCTGGGCTGCATCAAGAGAAGTGTGGCCAGCAGGTTGAGGGAGGTGATTCTGCCCCTCTACTCCACTCTGGTGAGACCCCACCTGGAGTACTGCATCCAGCTTCTGGAGCTCTCAGCACAGGAAAGACACGGACCTGTTGGAGCTGGTCCAGAAAAGGGCCACAAAAATGATCAGAGGGATGGAACATCTGTCCTATGAGGACAGGCTGAAGGAGTTGGGGTTGTTCAGCCTGGAGAAGAGAAGGCTCTGAGGAGACCTTATTGCAGGCTGTCCATACCTAAAGGGGACTTAGAAGAAAGATGGGGACAAACTTTTTAGTAGGGCGTGTTGCAATAGGACAAGGGGTAATGGTTTTAAACTAAAAGAAGGTAGATTTAGACTAGATATAAGGAAGGATTTTTTTTTTTACGATTAGGGTGGTGAAGCACTGGCACAGGTTGCCCAGAGAGGTGGTAGATGCCCCATCCTTGGAAACATTCAACTTCAGGTTGGATGGAGCTCTGAGAAACCTGATCGAGTTGAAGATGTCCTGCTCATTGCAAGGGGGGTTGGACTAGATGACCTTTAAAAGTCCCTTCCAACTCAAACCATTCTGTGATTCCTATAGGTGCACAAGGGTAGTGGTATCAGGGCAATTATGGACTACTAGCAGAATTTGGACTCTGAAGTTTCCGGCAAGAGAAGGTTGCTCATTGTCTTTTGAATTGAGCTTTATTTACATCTGTGGACATTGTATGTATATTTGTGAGCCAAGCAAGAGCTATTGTAAAATCTTAATTGACTGTAAATAAACTGTTTTGGTGTTTTTTTCTAAGGCAGGAGCTGGGCCCCAATGAGGAGTGAAGGAGTGAGGTGGGAGATGACTGACAGTATGTAGGGATGAAAAGGGACTCAGTATCACGATGTGTCATTTTTCCCCACAGACACCAATTACAGGGCTTACCTAGGTGAACAGGCCACCTTTACTTAACATAGAAAAGGAACATATATAAATTATATATGTTTGATAAATAGCTAGGATATATCCACTTAGTGCTAATATAGTATTTAGCTTCATTGAGCTATTGTGGGTGAATGCTTATAGCCCTGAGGAAGGCTATTAAAAGTGAATTTTCTTTTATCCTCCTCCTGCAACAGCACCATAAAAACCTGTATTTTTTTATATCTAGTACCACCATCCAGGGGTGAGCAGCAGCCTGGAAGGTGGCGGTTAATGTAGCAATGTTCGGGACAGTGGCCTTAAGAGGGGCAGTGTTTGCATTTAACTTTCTATAGTCTATGGTTAAGTGCTACTTCCTGTTTCTTTAACTGGCCACACTGGGGAATTGTATGGGTGGTGCATTCAGGAGATAATGTGTCTTTTTCCTTGGTCACCTATGACCTCTGCAATACTCTTCTGGGCATCAGCTGAGCTAGGATACTGAGGGAAGTTAGTTATTTTTGAGTCAGGCAGCATGGATGCAGCTCGCAGTAAGCTCACTACACGGGTTCACTGACACCCACGGGTAGCTGCTAATTTTCACTCACCTAAAGGACACTCCGGGCAGCCAAAAGACCAAACACTACTGTCTGGCAATTTCCAAACTTGTCCTTGTAATACATCAAAGCCTAACACATTTTCTTTCCCTGACACTACTGCTAATTGGTGCCTTCATAGCCTTTTCTGCCCTGTCAATAACAAGTTTACATGAGCTATGGGGCATGTTTTACTTTTGCAGGCAAATCTTGTTATTTTTAACCCTCCATTGACCAGGCTTAACATAAGTTATTTGGGCATCCAAACTTGAGCTTATTGAAATTTGAGCTCCTAGCTGTCTTTGGAGGCCGATTGGGACATAAATGTGATGGCTGTCTGTGTTACCCCATTGATAAGTTTCAGTCCTCCAGAAAGGCAGCCCAAGTTGCCATCCGGGACTTCTTTTGGCTTCAAGGTTTGCAATTCCTCCCTAAGAGGTCTAAAAGGGTTATTCACAGGCTCTTTGGGGGCAGATGGCTGTTTGGCTTGTTCTGGATTCCCTAATACCCCTCGTTTTTGGAAAGCCTTGATCAGACTAAGTATAGTCCCCATCAGTTGGTCCTGTATGGCTACCTGAGGTATGCCTAGTGCTACGGCTTTTCTCCATAGTTTATTTCGCCTTTTTTGAGGGCCCACTACCTCACCAGGGGGTTTATGAAGTCAGGAAAGGTGTCGGGGGTTCTGGGGAGTCTGTTTTACTTGCCAGATCCGTCTGCTGTCTGCTTCAGCTTGAGATTGCCCAGTTGGCGCCGGTCCATCCCACCTCATCTGTTGACCATGACTGGCAATGCCATGCAACAGTTCTGCCCCGGTCAGGATGGATCAGAGGCAGAGTTGGCTGTCTGTGCCCTCCTGAGTGTTATGCTCTATATTTTGTCTTATTTTGACCCTTTTTGCAATGAGGTATGGTTTCAAGATAGCAGTGACTCCCCTTATCAGTGGTTTCATAGCTTGAGGGTCTACAGGGGCAGTGATAGGGTAATCAGCATGTGCACCCCTGTTGTTCTTAGGCTGAAGGCAGGCTCCTTTTGTAACAACAGTAGAAAGTTCACTTAATGATCTTATTGGTATAGCAGTGGGCTCCCCTCTATCCCGAGGGTCTGTGTCCCCTACCCAATATGCCACTCATTGCATGATAGAGTGTGGCTTACTGTTAGGTTCTGGTCCCTTGTTCAAGAGCACTCCTGGTCCCCAAAAGCTTCACCCTAATCTAACATAATACAGTCTCCTCCAGTTATGGAGACATGCAACAGATACTCAGTCTCGCTCTCACCAGGCTTCCGCTCATATTTTTCTTGCAGATTGGCCAGCTGAAGGTGGTCCCATAGAATGGTCCTTGTAGTGTTTCTCTGCTTGCCCCCTTGGGGTCCAGCAGATGCCTTAGTTTTAATATCAGGGGCTACCTTAAATTCTGATTCATCTAATTCACTCTCCTCACTAAGTTCTTGATCGGGATCCTCCCAAATATCTCCATCCCAGTCTTCCGAGGATACGATTAGTTTACAGATTTTTACAGGATCTGGGCAGTTGGGAGCCCAAGTAATCATGAATTCTAGTTTATCCTCTACCTTCCTTCATTTTTCTTTTTCCTCCCTCAGCTGTTTCAGCAATTGGTGTATTGGCAGAGATAAGAACATTTCTTGTCGCTTTCTTTGTTCAACCTCGTCTTTTAGTATTTGCATTTCCCTTTCCTTGCTTTCCTTACAGTGACAGGCTGCTTCCAAACATATTCCCAACATTTTGTGTATTACTCCCTTTTCTTTACCATCTTTCACTTTCCCTCTTGTGAGGTTTAACTGTTCCTCTGTCTTATTCTACTTATCCCAATTTTCACATGCCCAAATCTTCCAAAAATTTCAGTGAAGGGCTAACTCCTTGCCTCCATAAGTAGTCAGTGACTGAACTTGGCGTTCTGGTGACTATGCTAATTTTTGTCTCATGTGAATTATTAAGAGAAGTTGTGGTGTTAAACAAAAGTTTTTATTAAACAATGATTAAATGATGATTAGACAATAATTATTAAACTATTATTAACTGGTAATTAAGCAGTAATCAAACAGTAGTTAAATGGCAGTCAAATACTCTACTACTTGCTGCACTTCTAATAGCTAAGCTAGCTTATATACAATATGCTTTATATCTAATATAAAATGTCACTTACCTTGCTGTAGATAACAGATGCCAGGCAAAGAATCTCTAGACCTCGAGGGGTAACCTTGAGAGGCATCCTAACCAAGGGGAGATCACCACCATGCAGCCTGCTGCCGTGCAGGAGAGCTGAACGGGCTTGGAGGGGCGGCTACAGATATTTATAGCATGAAGTGATTGACTTATAGTCAAACTCCCCTTTGGTGAGGGTGTGCAGCTGTAGCAATTTTAGTTTTGACTAGTTCCAGGTCAGGCTGGCACCGTTAGCTCCTGATAAGACATAGCCTACATTCCTTAACTTCCTGAGAAGATACTGCCCAGCACAATTTCTCAAGGTCTGTACAGCAGGGCTGACTCCAGTCAGGCCTCCCTGTCAGTGATGCCTGAACCACAGTACTGTCTGCTCAAGTCAGGGTGGGTGCTCCCCGTCACAAGGGCACACCGTCCATTTCAGTAAATATGTAATAAATGAAGTTCTGGCTGCTGCTTCTTTTCCTTCCATGAGGAGACAAACTGTATTGTGAGCATTACCTTTTTGAGACATGAGAAATAGCATAGTGGAAGAAAGTCCCCTATAATAATCCACGTTAAAATTATGCTTGAAAACATTTGGAAATGATGTTACATTTGCAGAAAGTTTATGAGCAGCTAGAATCACAGATGTTGTTACTGTTCTTTAGGCAGTTTGCACCATTACAGCTTGCTTTTCTAGACAGCCATTTTTTTCTGGATCTTCTGCTGAAAAAAATTCATGATTCTTGTGGGGCTTGGTTTAATTGTAACTAACGCCCTGAAGTCCTTCCTTCAGTAATATTCGCGGAGACCTGGTCATTATTACACTTGTGCTGCAATCCGAAGTGTGACTAGAGCACTGTTCAGTGTACCAGAGGTAACTAATTAAACTAGTTCTGGTGACCTTGCAGTGAGTCTGTGTCAGACGTTCCAGCTTATGAGTGTGTACTTGCTATCTTTCGTAGTGTCATGCAGCTTATATAGTGTCTTCCCTGTATGGTTACATGAACTAGCTAAAATAAAACTGAATCAGGTAAGTCTGCACATAATGTGATTGTGCGTTCTGATTGTAGTGCCAGCGTATAGTAAAAAGAGATGTTCAAAATAAAGAGAAGATGCTGTTCATTTGAGAGAGTTGCCGTCTTGCAGGGCTTTTATTTTGTGACATTTATTTATTAGTGTCAGCTGAGCTACTGAATTTTGGCTTGACATTGAGTGATAAGTAACATCAGAAATTATATGATATGGACATTAAAAATACAACATGGGATTTTTCCCTATTCTGAAGCTCCATTAATAAGTTGAAAAAGTTAGTTAACCTGTCTGTGCTAGAGTTTTTCTAGCCTAAAAACTAAGATAAGCCCTAATTTCACAAGTTAAACCTGATATGGCTTATGAAAGCAGCAGTCCTGCTTCCTGCACTCTCCTCATTCCCCTGTTGACACAAGACTTTGTCTGTGGTGAACCTGGTTGGGGGAAACAATCAAAGTGAAAAGAGGCAAAGAAAGATGTCTAGTTTTCATCTGAATCTGCTCCACAGTCAAGCTGCCAGTGAGGTTGAACAGACACTTGAGCTGACAAGGGAAGAGACACTGGAGGTGGGAACTAGAGATCACAAAGCAGAGCTGCTTTTTGTGACACCAATAGCAGTATGAATAGGATTCAGGTGTCCATGTCTGTTCGGCGTGCTGTCGTTTGAACTTTGTCAAGTTCTTGGAGAGCTTTGGCTGGAACACACATGGGAAATGCTAATTATTATTAATTGTAAAACACTTCATAGCAAGATCATCTCCCTATATGCAACTGCAAGTTCATGTGGCATAATTAACGGTGGGGAAATACCAATTATTCCAATATTATCCAAGAAAAATTAAGTAAATTTCTGGTCCTTCAAGATCAGTACCCATTGTGTTCAGTAGAGCCCCAATTTCCTCTGTTATTTATGTCTCTTACAAAGATGGAAGATAGGAACAGCCATTTGCTGTAATAAGTGGTAAGAACTGTTTGCTTTGTTTATTTTCCTTACTAAATATTGGTATGTTTTTTGAAAAGTAGTATGTCTGAATGATAAAGATGGCTGCTTGCTTACCTTGCTCTGGCTGCTGTGCTCTGGAAACAGGTGGAGCTCTTCAGACAAAGAATGTTTCTTTTCAGTCATTTTTGTTTAATCAGTCTCAGGCAGGAGTTCTGGGTTTTCTGTTTGAAGAGATACTTTGTTGTCATTCATTAGAGGGTGTTCTAATAAAACATGGCTCTGGAGATTGAAACCACTTGCTGTCTTCTGGTGGCGCAGTTCTGCCTTGAGGCTCTGCCCAACTCAGGTGCCTGCTATGTTTGCCTGCACCTAATTTTCTAAAAGCCTTTGAAGAGCAATAACAGAAACCATTCTGTGCAGTTCATAATTTTGATGTTTTTCTCCTCCTTTAGGAGCTGGAGCCATGCATAGGGTGTATGCAGACTATCGCTAACATCAAGCTCATCAAGAACTGCCAGGAGCCAAACGAAGGGGAATGCCAGCAATGCTACTGTCGTCCCATGTGGTGCCTCACCTGCATGGGCAAATGGTTTGCCAGCCGGCAGGATCAGCAGCACCCAGAGACATGGCTGTCGAGCCAAGTGCCTTGTCCAACTTGCCGAGCCAAATTTTGCATTTTGGATGTTTGCATAATACGATGAATAATACTTGGGTATGTTTTAACTTTTTAAATTTGAATGTATTTCATAATGGTTTTGGCTAAAAGGCCTGTTTGATTTGTTTGAGACTTCACGTTCTACAGGGGTGCAAAATCCAAAGCTTTCTTTTAGAGTGTTGAAAACAAATGTCTTTTCAGTTCCTCTCCACTTTTACTGGTATCTTTGGTTTTTATTCACCAGATGTCAGTTTCTGGGTTATTATATTTTAAAACATACTTTGCTTTCTTATGTCTTGGATGGAAAAAGTGTATCCCTCTGTATTTGCAGTACTGTTATCTTTTCAAGTTTTAATGTAGGCTAAATTTGTTGAATTTTTAAATTTAACTTGGGTTTTGATTCTTTACTAAAGGGCTAACTGAGAAAATTACTTTGATTAGACTTCATTGATACTTTTGTTCTTCTTTAATCCATTTGTACAGTTCTTATTAATCTTTGCAAGCATTCACCAAACAAGTAGACCAGTTGTGTTCCTTCTGCTGGTCCCCTCCACTTAAAAGGAGATCAGTTTCTGTTGGCTAAGGAATTTAATCCCTGAAGATGTACAACTCCCATAGGGACCTTTTATTCCATTAATCTGCCTTTAGCTTATTTTTTGATAGATTTATTTATTTCAAACAACAGAAGGATTCAGAAACATATCCCATTTACCTACACTGCTAATGCTACGCATCATTAAATCTGTTGTTTTCCAGGAGCTACATTGCTTAGGGTTTCGATTCTTTTTAGGTGATGCACTTCTTGACCTGCTCTGCATCAGAATGATTTCTAAATTAAAATCAAAGCATTTTCCATACATTTAAGAAAGCCCTACTCCTAGACCTAACTGTAGTGCTTAGTGTTCTAGCTGTCCATCACACCTTTCAATGAACAATTATTTGGCATACGGCTTGGTGGAAAGCCTCAGTCTGTTGGACAATGTGTGTTTGATTTCTTACACTGACCCGTGCACTGCAGAGGCTGAGATGCAGATATTTGCTTGCTTGGGTTGTCCGATTTAGAGGGGTATTAACCTCAGGCAGACAGGTGGGTCAAATAGTGAGAGAAAGGAAGATTTTAATGCTTTGGTCTAGGAGAATAAAAGCCCTCATACCTCCCACGTGTATGATCAGAAGGATCATATCAGTAAATCACTAGCATAGGTGACATGCCAGTGGTTAACTGAAAACGTCTTGATTGCTATGATAGGCAGAACAGGTTTCAGCAGGAATTAGGTGGCAGGATATTAAAAATGGTGAAGTACTGGAATCACAACCCTGAAAGATTTCACTAGTCTCAGCCTAGCTACAGGTTGCGTGGTGAACACACCGAACTGTGGTTAGAGCCAGCCAGCCAGGAAACGGTTACAAATGTTGCTGCAAGCCATATTTTTGGAGAGGTATAAAGAATTGAGAACAGATTTGACAACCTTATTTGAGAACTAACATATATGTTACATTGTTGGTGTTGGAGTTTTTGTTTGGGCTTTTTGAATAATACGCACTTAGAAAAGTCCCAACTGGGTTTAAGGACACTAATTGCTTGAGCATATCTCAGTTGTTACATATACAACATTTACTATGCAACTATCTGTACTACCTAGTGATAAGGGTGATTATTCTGGTTTTCATTACCTATTGTTTTGGATTGTATAGAGTGAAAATTTGACACTGAGACTGGATTTGTCCCTCTTTCTCGAAGTGATCTTAAGTGGCATGTCCCTTTTTGTCTGAATAGGATTGATTTCCTGAGTTTCAGACAGATTTGTTGACAAGTCTGAAAATTAATAAAAAATCAAGGAGCTGTTCAGTGATTGAATTTCAAATATTTTCCAGTACTTCTGTGAGAAGGTTATTTGGAAGTTTGAAATGGTCTCTGCAGAATTTTTTAACCTTTGGAAGATTCTTACAGGGCTGGGTGGTGTCACCTGACATGCACCTCCTCATTACACAGCAGCCTTTACAAATAAGCTTTTTGTAACATTTACTTCTGGAAAGTTTACATAAGGTGGCACAGATAGGAGGGATGTGGTCCTTGAAATAGTTGCAGAAGAGAGGGTAGAATTTTGGAGTTGTGGTTTTGCTACTGACAGTCATTCAACTCTTTTCCTGTTTGGAATAAAAATACTTATTGTAAAGATCTGTGAAGTTAAAATCCTAAAGGCCTTAAGAAACTTAGGTAATAGATACATGTAGTTGCAGATGGTTTTATACACGAAAAACAGGTCAGTTGCCAGTAGTATCTCATGTAATAAGAGCTTTAGTTTCCTAATTGCTTGTGCAGTGGAGTTCTGTGGATTTCTGTGGAGTTCTGGATTTCTTTACAGAAATCTACTTTGAATTGATTGGAAGTTTTCATTTCAGTGGAACTTTGCTTTTATTCATCTTACTGCTTTTGCCAGTATAACAGCGTGACAAAGGAAGTCATAAATGTATAATACTCTTGCATCTTTTAATGGTAGTGCTCTATACACAGAAGTGCCTCGTAGAAAACTTAGTAATAACTACCAAAATAAAATTATGATTTATGTTAATAAGTGTCTGGCTTAAATTCCTTAAAACAAGCATATTTTTTTTCCAAGTTTAAATTCTCAAAGTAATCTGGCATGCCTCCAAAGTTTGTAAGCTTCTTAAAGGCTGTGTTAGAGAACCAACTTGTTAAAAATTTGTATGACGTATTTTTAGAGACAGTAGGAGAAACCATGACCTCTCCCTGCACAGTCATTTGATATCTTATTTGTCTTAAATAAATCACTGAACATGGAAATAATAGAGTACAAAAATAAGAATTTGTCTTCGTGATAGTTTCAGGTCATCATCTGAAAAACCATGTGCACGTATAGGGCTGTTTCTAGAGAAGATCTCTGTTTGCAGTACAAAGAAATACATTGCCTCCCACCCAATCTTGGTGTGTTTCTTAAACATAAGCATGGGGTTTAGAATCAGGTTTTTTACAGCACTTTTCTAAGAAAAAAACCAAACCAAGTAATGTGATGGGCTAAAATATTTACTTAAAGAATTTTATTGAATTATTAGTGATTTAGTGTTGCATTTTCAGCTATGTCTGTGCTTTTCCACATCACTGATTTCTGGGTAGGCAATGTTAGTAATCTGAAGTATGTTATATAAATGTAATGTCATTACAATAAGACAATCCATATGTGGGTGCACAGTGTCAGTGTAAATACTCCATATGTATGTATATATGTATAGCCCAAATTTCCCTCTGTGCTGCATCTGAACACTTGTTTCAGAAAATATGGGCTGTGGCTATATTATTTATTTCCACAGTTGTGTTATTTCTGTAACTGTAGCATTCCAGAAAATATTGGCAAAATATGTTATCTGTTGATTTTTAGGTTAACATAGTTTGCTAACCCAAAAAAGGCATTTTGTCCAAGCAGGACATATTTTGAATCCATGATATGAATGCAGTGGTTTACCATGAGGCTTGCCGTAACTTGAAACCAAAATACCGGGTTATTATGTGATCTCTTCAGTATGAGTATTTTTACTGTGTTGAAACTTGGTAGGCTGCAGCTATGTACCATTCCAGTCAGGCTAAACCTCGTAAGACACAACTGACTAAAGTTCTGAGTGCATTTCTTAAGAAATGTTGACTTTGATATATTTAAGGACTTGAGATATAAATATTCGAGCTCTTACATGCATTTCTTCCAAAGATATACCACAGGGTTTGGTTGTAATTTTTTTTTTTTTTTTTACCTAGCTAGCTTACCTGTTTTAAAATGGACAGTATTATTTGGATAGCCTTTAAGGAAAAGGCTTAATGAATACGTGTAGTTAATCTTACAACTCTTGGAAGAGCTGAATAAAAATACAATTGATTTTATGTAAGGCTTCTGGTTTTCATTTTAAAGTTATGTTTGCCAGTTAAAACTTCGTATGGGTGAAAATCATTCTGACTTGTGTATACAATGTTCTAGCTGAGAACACGTGAATACAAAGAGGGCTTAAATTCTCCTGAAGGTGCACCTGATAATTCCTTCTTTGATAATTTTCCTACTATAACCTGAATGCAGAGGGTTACATAAATGAAAGGTGGTGTGTAAAACATATATATATATCCCAGGGGAAAAAACAAAAAAGCACTTTCCATAACTAGCGGGGTGAAGGAGTGACACTGGATGTCATGAAATCAGGAGCCATGACTAGAAATTTGTCTTTCCAGGGGAGCACCGGCATATAGCAATGACGTGCCCCGTATAAAACACATTTTTTTTCATTGTGGCATTGCTTAGGTGCGTTAACAAGCGCAGGCAATAGAAGGTGGCAGTGCATGCCATTAGTGGTATGAAACGTGGGACGTTTCTCTGGAGCGCACGTTGTGGCGCCCATCAGCCGCCTTTGCTGAGCTGACAGCTCACCGCGCCCAGCAGACCACGAACCTGCCCAAAGCCGAACCCTTGGCTAAGGAGCGAAGTAACGCTCCCACGGCAGGACGCCGGTTCCGCCGGATTAGCGAGGCGGGCCTGGGGGGGGCGAGGGGGAGGCCGTGAGGGAAACGCTGCCGTAGGCGTGAGGGAAGCTGCGTCCTGCCGCCTCACGGCGGCGCAGCCTGCAGGACGCGACACCTCCCTCCCTCCCTCCCTCACCCACCGACCGGCTTTTTAGCAGGAGCAACCTATTTTGTCCCCAGCCGCGCTGAACGACCGCTCTCGCCCCGCGGCCCTTTCCCGCCGCTGCGGCGGCAGCACCCTCACACCGCCCCACCGCACTTTGTGCGCATGCGCAGCGGCCGCCCCCTCCCCCCCGCGCACCCCGCTCGGCAGGAATGCAGCGCATGCGCGCTGCTCACGGCGGCCTCCTCGCAGGAGGAAGGGCCGCGCCTGCGCGCTGACTGGCGCCGCGCCGGGGGCGCAGCCATGTTCGGTGGCGGCGGCAGCGCCGCTCGCCTCAGCCATGTTCGGCGGGCAGCGGGGCCTGCCGCGCCACGCTGGTGGGGAGCCGGACGAGCTGCGCAGGTGGGAGCTGCCGCGGAGGGCCGGGGTGGCTGGGGCGTGGGGGGGGTATTGCTCCCTCGGGGCGTCTGTAGAGCTCCCGGGGCTCCGGTGTGTGGCGGCGGGCGGGGGTGTGGCACTGCCTGTCGCAGGACGCCTGTTGGGGTAGGCGGTGGGGAGGTCGCAGGGTGGGCTTCGTCCACCCTCTACCGCCTTCAGCCGCAGCCCCCTCGGTAGCCCCGAGGGGTAGCGGGGAGAGGCAGCTGCTGGCAGTTTGCTGCCCTCCAGCAGGCGTCTCCTCCTGGGCCCTGCGGGCGGGCGCCCTCGCTGAGGGAGTCTCCTTGCTGAGTGAGGCTGCTTTGCTGTCTTCCGGCGGCGGGGAGAGAGTCGGGCTCGGAGCGGAAGGTGCGCCGCAGCCCCGGCAGCGGTGTGTGGGCTCGGGTGAAGCGCCGCCGGCCCGGCTGGGGCCCTGGGGCCTGCCTTAAGGCTTATGCTGGCGTGGGCGGGGACTGCAAAGCACTGGAGATAACGAAATAGTGCAGTATTTCCAAAAGGCATAATCTTCGGTGAGCATTTTTCCCTAGATTTTCAAATAGCGTTGTAGCTAAGGCATGTTAGGTGCTGTGCTGCTTCTTTTCTTGTTTTGTTTCTTTCAAGTCTTTAAATTGAATCGTTATTGAGAATGCTTAGAGAAAGGTTTTATCCATTCACTGTCTTTGCAAAAAACGAATGTGTTGAAAGCGTCCTTTTGCCTAGATCTGTGATTCGGATTAAGCTGTTTGTGGTGTGTGTTAGTAACTTTGAGCCCTCTGGGAGGAGGGAACTCCCAAAGCCGGCCAGTGTGGAGGAGGAGGAAGGGAAAAAAAACATAGGCTGGTAATCCAGGATTAAAATAACAAAAACCTTCCTTCCCTCTCACTTGTTGACTTAAAGAGCACAGAGACCTCACACATACAGAACAGTACGTTTACTGTTTACTTGCACATACAGAGCAACAGCGTATTTACTGTGTGGAGTCTGCAATAGAGGGTCATTCTGTCAGGCAGGTTGTGGCTGGTCTGCAGGTGTGGTCCTTACCCAGAAGCCAGGTCTGATGTTAGCAGATGCTATGACAGCGTTTTGTTTAATAATCTATCATCTAAGATGTCAAAGCTGCCAAAACTGAGGAAGAAAACGTAGGTAACTCTTAATCCTTAAGCAATCTCTGGCTGTCCTTCCAGCATGTTGCAAGCACCCTGCTGTAGCTCCTTGTCCCGTACTTACTTGTGACGACTCCGCAGCAGCTTCTGGTAAAGAATTTCCTGTGTAAAACTATTTCCACATAAACGTTTGACCTACTTCTCCTTAGACACGCGATTTTCCTGTGTTGAAGTGATGTTTCTGTATTTGCCTCTTCCATGAGTTTAGTGCTGGATAGTATGGTATATAAATGTCAAATAATGCACTGCTGAGAGAGGATCTATGAATGCTGGCACATGTCAGCAGTTCCGTAAATACTGATGACAGTCTTCAGTGGGTTTTTTCCCCCTTTTTGTTTGCAAATAGAGAAGGGATATACTTTTGATTGTCTAAATATTAACAGTTTATTTTAAAATTCTGATGTCTTAATTGCATTAGTCAAAGACCTTTTCTCAGCAATTGCATCGTCTAACACCTTTCTTAAGTTAGTGTTGCCTGAATGAGTAAGTTGATGCAAATCACATACCTGTGCCAAATCAGCATTTTGTAACTATAAATGATTATACTCAGATTGTCCATATTTATTTTGTATAGGCAATGTTCGGTGACTACCAGTGACTTGATTTCTGATGAAAATTCTTATTTTCTAGTTCTTTGCAACATCCACACTTCTGGCATCAAGAACAGGAATATAGAAGCTGGAATGATTCAGATTCTTTGGTGTTTGATGAATATCAATGTAGGCATTTAGACCAATGGCTGGAGAGGTACGGAATGAATGTGAAGTTTCTTTAAATCTTCACTTTGCTGCATTCTTTTCTTTCGGAATCCAACAAAACCTTGGACGTGATTAAATTAATTTTTTACTAACAATACAGTAGCACAGAGTTAGCAAATGATACCTGCATTATGCAAGAGTAGACCATTCAGTCTGGCTAATTAAAATACATGCCATAATATTAGCAAGTATTCCATATGAAAGAGAGAAATGGTATATACTGATGCAGTAGTTTAAGCCCTTTATTGCTGAAATCTTCAATGTTATTATAAAACTCCCATTGAAGCAATATGCTTTTACTTTTTATGCTTTGCTTACGCATCTAGATGTAAGTATGGGCAAACCATGTTTGTCTCTTCACTTGGCAGTGCACTTGGTATATTCAGCTGTACTACAGTTTTTAGAAATTTTTTTTTTTTTTTGGTAGTCTAGTACCAAGTACAATTTGAGATGTTATAGGTAGTTCCAGGAGTATTTTGCTTTGCTTTTGGATGTTCTAGACTAAAGGCCTCAGGTGGAGGAAGTGGTTGAGATTGGTATCTTAATGTCTGACGGGAAGTATGAAAAGTGGTGAGTGCTTGGATATGTGCAGAAAACTGAGTAGAACATAAGTTAGAAGAGAAGAAATATTTTACTGAGGGCACATGAAAATAATATATCATATCTATTTCTGAGTATTACGTTATATGAAGGCAACTGTAATTTCTGATGGCATGTTTAATATTGCTTCAGTTAATAAATGAATCTTTTGAAGAGCTTAGGAAAGATCTTGTATTCAGGAGTGTTTTCTATGTCTTTGATGCTATCATAAAAAATAGTAACAGTATGTTACAATTGTGAGTCAAACTGGATGTGCTAGCAGCATTTTGTGTTTTGCTTTTGCTGAGTAGATATGTTTCTTCTTAGTGTGGAATCTTTGTCATGTGTTAAAATGACATTGGCAGCTTGGATAGTAGTTTTATCTGTGGATGTGGAACTGCTTAGGGAAAGGAAGATCATAAGCTAAATCCGTATTACTTGCGCTAAATGTTGAGGTATTAACATTGAAAGAAGCGGACAGACTGAAAGGAGGAGTTTTCAGCGCTTCAGAATATTACAGCATTCTACAGTTGTCATTTATTATATTTTTTTTTTTAAGTTAATGAGGAACCCGGTAAGCGTTCCTTCACTCAGAGAACAGCAGTGATCCAACTGTTATTTAACTAAGAGTTTCCTGGCTCCCTTTTTGGCTTTACACAGCAGAGCTTACATTCTTGAAATAATATATTGGGATACAATGGTGTCTGACAAAATGTTTGTTCTGCTGATGTGATAGGCATTTTTCTGTTTCTTCAGTGTCTCCTCTGTCTTTTACAAAGTCCTTAGCTGATGACAGAGAGCAGGGCACAGACTGATGATTTTGACCATTTATTGTGCTCTTTGATGGAATGGCGGTATTGAGAAGGTCCTCAAGGAGTAGAAAGAAGCATTGGCTAAGCTGAGAGTATTTTAAGAGATGTTCAGGTCTATATTCTGACGTGAATTTCACTTCATGACCATTTTCTTTCCCTGCAAAGTAAAACTGATAATCTTACATTGCTGCTGAAGGTGACTTGAGTTGAAGTGTTTCAATTCGTTTGACTTCGAACTGAAATAGAGTAGAGGCATGCCCATGGTGTTACAATTGTGGAGCTGTTTTTGTCCACTATTGAAGTTTCTGTTCATTAAATATGTTATGAGCATCAAATGTTCATATCGAGTCCTCGTTATTTTCCAGCTCTACAACGGCAGAATATTCTAGGCCTCTTTCTGGTTGCCCTGACTGGGAAGGTAGAATTGAAGAAGGCAAAACAATGAGGACATCAAATAAAAAAATTACAAAGTAGGTATTGAGTAATTCTTAACTATTGTTGCATTGGTTTTAGCAATAGCCATCTGATGATCTCCGGCTACTTTACGTGCATTAGTGAAGATTTGAAACATAGCCAGGCTGTTTTGTCAAACCTAAAGGAAGCCTTAAGGAGAGACTAGCACTGAGAAGTCTTATCTCAAAAGCTACTTGTATGATCATTTCATATGCTCTTCTTTTTCAGCTTAAATTGCGTATTCATTGCAACTTTCCATAAGAGAAAATATTGGATAATGAAAGGAAAAATGAAAAACAACTGTCAATGCCTATAAAGAGAAATGGCTATTAGATCATTCAAACTAGCCTCCTTTACATTATTCATCTTCGTTTTATTGAATTTAAGCCTTTTCATATTTATATTGGGAGGCTGTTAGACGTATATGCAGTAATCATGTACCATTTGATTTGCTTGTTGTAGGACTAGCTATAAGCTTTTAGTAAGGCAGCTCTAGCACTGGTACCCTTGAGTGTATGTTTACTTGTTACAAACCTGAGCAATTGCGTTAACTTGCAAAACCTACTCTTTTTGTTGTAGTGATTTATTTGGTTTGCACAACTTTCACTTCTGCAAACCAGTGAAGTAAGAGTTGCGCTATCAGAGTAAGAATACATGCAGTTCTAGAGTATGTGTTTATATAACTTGTTGTAAAGCTATTAAGGTTCTTTTCAACTTAATTCTAATTTTTATTTTTAAGTTCTGTTTCAAGTGCTTCTGCTAATCCAGCTGAAAGGGAAACAGATGAAGTGGTTCTTAGGAGAAGACAGAAACAGATCAATTTTGGAAAGAACACCCTTGCCTATGACAGATACATTAAAGAAGTTCCGAAGTAAGTTGTACTATGTTGTATGTTTCCAAATAAACTCTTATTTGTTCCTGACGTGTCTGTAGGTCAGCACACAGCTTTAGTTCTCTTAAAATTATATGAACAGTAAGTGAAGAAAACTTTAAAAAAAATTATTTTTATCAAAGAGAAGCCAGGTATTTTCTGCATACAAGAAAATGTAGGTAGCGAAAATTTAAAGCTAAATATTCCCTTTGTGTATTGCCGTTGCTAGTAGCATATATAATTTAAATAAATTCTGTATTAATCAGCTCCCTGTGACACTTCTGGTGACTGTGTTGCTAGGCCAGGGTGAAGTTAATTGATACTAGGAAATTACATCTTTGAATGAGGACTGAATAAAGCCTTGCATTTAAGTATTGGTAAGGGAAACCAGTCTTCAGTGATTCATCAGTAACTAACAAATGAAAACCTGGATTTCTTGCTTTCTCTGTCATTCCACTTTGAGCTTCAGAGTCTGTGAATTGTGGCACTTGAAATCAAGATTTCTTAGCCAGCCCCCTCTGATTACTGCAGAGTAATCTGTCAAGATTCAGAAGCTAGTCTGTACTAATGTGTGGATGTGCATCTGTGTTCTTGCGTTTTTTTGTTTTGAGGGTTATTTTTAGAGGTGTTTTTCTAAATATGGCTTACTACTTAGAGTTGCCAGCTTTCTCTGTATTCTACTTGCAGGAGTCTGTTGTGAAAATTGCCAGCGAAGTGCAGTGGACACTGCAAGCTTGTTGTTGAGCTAAACTTGAAAGATTAGACTAGATGACTAAAAATCAACAACAGATACAGTAATTGATCACAGATACCACACAATATCGTGATCACATCTTCAGTAACACTTATTTCTCCAAAGAGTCTTGAATTGCTTTGTGAATTGTAATTTTGTCCTCAGTGGTAGGACATCACTTATGGTGATGCCTGGGACTTGGATAGCTGTGCTGTGATCTGTTAAACCACAGGTGGAGAATAGGAAAGGGTGAGAACAATGTTCAGAAAAAAACATGGGATAAAATTAAAAAGAGTGTTCTGGGTGGCATTTTAATGGGGTGGTTTATAATAATGTTCTTTAGCAGGGGTGTGTTTTTATCTTACAAAAAATGTTATGGCTAAGTCCATTGGTCTGTGAAGCTGATAGGGGGAACCACTTGAGACCAAGGTACTTTGTGTGATTTAAAACTTAAAAATGACTCCAATATGGTAGGACTATAAACAGGATTATTTTATATTGAAGATACAGTTTGAGTGAGCTCGCCAGTGATCTGTGGTGGGCAGGATCGGCATTTGGGTTACCATTGGAAAAATAGCACTTCAAGCCATTGGTTGGTCCCGGACAGCATTGTTATAATGTCTGCCCAGCGTAGGTTCAGTGGAAGGGCATATTATTTACATTTTACCTAGAGAGTGGGGGTACTTTGTTGTCTATGCTCCCAAAAAACAAATGCTCTTTAGAATTATAGTAATCCCCATTGTAATATTGCACGGACAATGGTGGAATAAAAGTTCATTGAAGATACTTATGGGTTGACCCCTGCCAGCAGCCAAGTACCCACACAGCTACTTGCTCCCTTTCCTCTCCCTGGTGGGATGGGGAAACAGGAAGAGCAAAAGCAAGCAAACTGATGGATTGAGATAAGGGCAGTTTAGTAGGTGAAGGAAAAAAAGGGGGCGGGGGGGGGGGGGC
>VFFE01009164.1:2621510-2696787 GCA_008921705.1 Burhinus oedicnemus | reverse complement strand
GGCAAGTAATGCAAAAGCAGTCACTCGCAGACAGGTGCCGTGACAGTCTCTGAGCAGTGGCCACTTCGGAAGACATCTCCCCTTCTTCCTCTGCCCCTTTTTTATTGCTGAGCATGACATTATATGGTGTGGAATTTCTCTTTGGGTAATTCAAGTCAGCTGTCCCAGTGGCTTCCCCTCTCAGCTTCTTGTTCACCCTCAGCTTAGTGGCTGTGGGAGGGGGCAGGGCAGGTAAAAGAGAAGGCCTTGAAGCTGTGCAAGCATTGTTCAGCAACAGCCAAAAATTAGTATGTTATCAGCACTGTTCTAGCCATAAATCCAAAACACAGCACTACAGGGACTGCTGTAAAGGAGGTTAACTCCATCCCAGCCAGACTCAGTATGATACTAGATACAAAGGAAAAAACTGAGACAGAAGTAGCTGGAGGCTAGGTTACTATTGAGGGGGTATGAATTATGCTGCTTCTGTTTCGTTTTTCTCCATGGGTAGTAGGGATCTGCTTTTGGCAGCTGTGGGTGCTGGACTGGATGAACCTCTGGTCTGACTCAGCATGTCATTGTTAGTTGTTGCTTGTGCGGTCTGTTTTTGACAGTGTTTTAGAGCATACGTATTTCAGCTACATGTTTAAAAATATGAATATTTTATGTATTAGACCACTGGTGCCTCTGTGATCTGATGGACTGAGGATTTTTTTTTTAAGAACGAAAATCTTGTTCTGAAATAATAAATGTTACTGTATATTTACAGGAATCAGCGAATACCAGGAGTTCATCCTAGAACTCCCAACAAATTCAAGAAGTACAGCCGTAGATCCTGGGACCAGCAGATCAGGCTGTGGAAGATAGCACTACATGCCTGGGATCCTCCTAGTGAAGAAAACTGGGATCTGCAGCCAGTGTGTGTATGAGTGAATTAAGTCAGCACGTTTCTTGCTTCACAGGAGGACTCTGTTTCCTTTGGAGCATTTCTAACTGGGAGCAAGAGACGAGATCAGGCTCAGAAATGGCAGTCTCCTGGAATACCTTGTTTTCCTTTTGAATTCTGTTAGTCTTCAAGATATTCTCATTATTTACTTTAAATTAATTTCCAATAAGATACTTTGGGCAGGACGGCATGTGGTCTATCTACAGTAGTATACTCCCTTCCTCTCTGCGTTTACACTGGTGAGCATAAGGAAAATTATTTCTGTAGAAAGGGATAGGCATAAGCAGAAATTCAGTGATTACTGTTCCTTGGCCTTGATAACCTTTCCATCTTTCCTTTTTCTGATGTCAGTGGAACCACCTTTCTTCTGCAATAACAATATGTTAGAGGATTTGAAAAGTGTAAGAAGATTAGTGAGAGATTTCTGTGCTCTCTGCAGGAGAGTGGCAACTGTTCAAGGTGGAATTTTTTTTATATCTTTGATATCTTTTCAGAACTTTGAATTTCTGTAACAAGGCTAGGTCTGCTAACTGACACCACCTAATAATTTACAAGGTCTTGACTAGTAAACTGGGAGAAAAAGAGCGGGAAATCTATTAGTTCTGTAACTGCATTGGGTAAATAGTTTTAGCTGTGTTGTAATTGGCCTACAGTAGAAGTTGCAGTCGTTTGTACCATTTGGATGTCATATGAGATGAACTATTAATTATTACTGCAGCTTAACTGTCTTCTGCTTGGAGTGGTAAGCTAGATGGGTAGTTTTTTAAATCCTTTTTTTTTTTTTTTTCTTTCCTGTTTTTAGTAGTACGGAACCCTCAGGCAGTTCCCAAGAATGGTTCTGCAAACATCAGGACGATTCTGGCTCCCTTGTATTTGACGAAAAGCAGAAGAGAAATGAGTGTGAAGATGAATGCAGACAGACTGACTACACACCGGAAAGGTATGAGATAAAACTTTTGTGGTTAACTTACTGAAATAATTCAATACATGTCAATGCTGTCAGGTTTTTAGGAAATGTTTAATGAGGGAGTGCAGTTAACGCTCAGACTCGGAGTTTGGCACTTTTGCTGTTAAATGTAATCCATCACTGGTACAGAGCACCGAATGGAAGAATTGTCAGAATTACAGAATTGCATGATTAACAGCAGAAAAAGGCAGTGTTTTTTCAGCTTCTCTGTTTATACAGTGGAGTACTGAGGTTTCTTTAACCACTGTTGGCAAGTGCTGAAAATAGGATACCTTTTTCAGAAGAATCCTTAATTAACAGTATTATTCATGTCTGCAGAAGACCAGGGAGACTAACAGTGAAGCACCTCATGCACTTCCCTGTTCACTGAGATATCTTGATCTGAGGGTATGAGTGTGGAGCCAAAAATGGTTGTGCTTCCAAGTTTCTTGTGTGATTGTGATTGGGTTCACTTTTCAAAATACAGTGGAGTTGTTACCAAAATTTGAGCTGTTTTCTCTGTTTTCCTCTGTTGTGACTGAAGAATCATACCTCAAAAAGTTTTCCTGTGTAGCATGTGCCATTATTTTGCAGAACTCTGATAAGCATTTAAACACAGATGGAAAATGTGTGTGTAAAATCTGTGTCTTATTTTTATAGTCCCTGTTCTCCTGATTCTTCTCCAGTATGGAAACGCAGAAAAAGAAACAATTCTGACTCCTCTGTGGTTTCAAAGAGCAAAAACCATTATGTGCATATGTACCACACACTGGAAAGGTATGAAATCATTCTCCGTATGGAGATTTATTGACATTATGAACCGACTTTCGGAATATGACTGGTATTTATCCCTCCATTTGTTAAATAGCTTTAATTTTCTCTAAATGTGTGTGCAATTTAATGAGAAAAGGAAATCATGCCAGAATAATTGTGTTGTATGATTGCAATGGACCACTGTAAATATTTGCTAAGGTGAAGAAACTTCAGTGTCAGAAGACACAATGCAGGTTATTTTTAGGCAACACTAATGTGTTGTTCTTGGTTTCTCATGGAACCTGGTTTCTGCTTCAGGGGCTGTCATTCTGAAATTGTTAGGTGTCTGCCATGGTTATTTCCCGTACCTCTTACATGCACTGCATTGTGCTTTTTGGCATGCAGAGTGTGTGCAAGTTGATGAATGTTACAGTAAAGGAATGGAGCCCAATGTGCACTCCTAAGTCAGTCAGTGAATACTGAAACTCACTGCCTGTTTAATTACTGCCATGTTACATTGGCTACAGGTATTACAGAGAATATGTATTCGTGAAGGGATGTGAAAGAAGCTTTGTGTATTTTGATTAAGCTTTTCCCTGCCTTACGAAAGATGATACGGAAGAAAATGCTTGTTGGAACAGCAAGGAATTGGTCACCCAGCCCGGGACTGGGACAGAGTGAGGTTAATGTTAAAAAATGGATAATAGAAGGGTAAATTTTTTCAGGCTAACACCTTCATTATTCTGAGTTGTTCAGGAATTAAACTACTCCGCTAGGAATTGGTTTTATTCGTACTTCTTTTTTTCCCCTTTCCTAGCTGCTGCATAAGAAGTCTTCCTATAAATGGGAAATAATAGGCTATGTAGAGGAGAGCATGGTTTAACACCGTATACAGTTTTGTCAGAACCACAAGAAAACTGTAACAGTGATTTAAGTTTTTTGGGGTTTAGTAGACTTTTCATACTAATCTTAGTAAAAATGTTTATACAGGTGTGCTTTTTTCTCTCTACTTAGCCCCCTTATCTTCAGAAGAATTAAGAGGAACTGTGACACAAAGATCCATGGTTTCAGACCTTTTCACTTTCTTTCTAGTCTTACTGAATCAGGACATCAAGAGGCTTTTTCAAAGTGCACAGAGTGGGAAGCCTTTGGTGAAAATGACGAAGTAATGACAGTACAACGTGGTATAGAAATAACAAGGTAAATACCATAAAGATTATGAAGTTCTTTCTGTTTATTGCTTGTGCTGTGAAGGTGTTCTTGGCTTTTTTTATCTTCTTTTTCCTTCGCTGTTTAATACTACTCTTTTCCTACTTACACTTCCTCCAACGTGTGGTATGTTTGTTTGTTGTTCTTTGAGTTCGCTTGGCTTTTTCCAGTTTGGCTCTCCATCTATTACTTTCTGCTGCTTCTACTATTAAGTAATGCTGGAAGATGCTGAGCCCCTTAAACCCGCTTTGTCTTAATGGAAAGCCGTGGCATTTTACAGAACTGGTCCCCATGGTTGTTACTAGCCTCTCACCTCCTCAGCATAGGAGCTGTAAGCTTCCTTTCTGTCTTTTGAGAGATTAAGTTGTTTTGCAGCTGACAACAATGATAGTTACTTGTTTTTATGCAGTGACCCAATTCCAGCCAGTTGTTCTTCAGGATGGAACAATGAGAAACAGAAAAAAACCAGCTTGTTTCTGCCTGACAGCAAAACTTGGAGAGATACAGACTGCAGGCTGGAGAGGTATAAAACTCAGCTTATCAATCGGGGGCTTCTTTTGTGTATTAAGTTAGAAGCATAGTTACCTTATTGCTGTATTTCAATCCAAGCTTTTATTATAAATATGGATTTCTTTACTATTCTTAGGGATGGATTGGCCAATATTTGTGTTGTGTGGTAAAATTCTGTCCGTATGTTCTCACATTATAGTCTGTCTTAGAGTAAGTAGCAGGTTGCAGCTGTATTTAAGTATAAAAAAGTTATCATAATAAAGCTACTTAGTCTTTGGTGGTTTTTTTTTTCTTTTTATTTGTAGGCTTAAACTTTGTAGCGGTTTATTGGAAGGACATCAGTCAGAATACCCTGAAAGGGGATGGAGAAGTGCAAGTGCTGAAGATAGAATAATGAGGAAGAAAATTTAAATACCAAGGTGAGTTTGTGCTGACTACTTATTTTACCTGTTCTGTTTCAGTAGCCTATAAGCAGTATTGTTCTACAGAAGCAAACTGTTCAAGCAAATCAGTTTCTCTCTTTATTCCTTGATTATATTAGTATTTTATCCCATCCTCATGTATTTAGTGCAGCACCTTAATTATTTTCCTGTTCAGCCGAAAACAACGTATTTTATCTTATCAGCCAAATGAAAAGTGCCAGTTTTCTTAAAACTATGTCAGTAGCAGCTTTTCTGCCTCTTAATATTTTTGTGAGGAAGCCACAACTTTACATTTGCAGCGGTAGATTTTAATGAAAATTTTCTTTGGACTGTAGATGTGGTTCATTAATAGGATGGGTAGTATCTTGAGTCAGGCAGCTTTTTTTAATCAGTAGTCTGTTGTGTAATTTGGTTATCTTTGATCTATACTTAATGCAGGCTCTGAAACATTATGGACTAAGATATAAAGGTCTGTTTAACAGTGATCTTGGAATATTTTGCATAATAAAACTCATTGAGAATATGGTATTAAGACTATGGCACACAGTTATACACTACTTAGGTTTTGAATTCTAGCAAAATGAAGAAAAGGCAGAGCTTTTAAAAAAAAATCGGGGTAATGGCATTTTTTCTAGTGACTTTATTAATTTTTAATTTAAATTCTTTGAGCGTGAATAAGACTTAATATGGATTCACTCTTCTAAAGTGCTAATTCAATATTTGAAAATATCTAGTCTCTCTTTGTATATAGAAGTATCGAAGAAGGAGGACTTTCTCCTGTGACAGAAAATGATTTGAAGAATAGGGATATAGCCTGAGATCAGCAGATCAAGTCTTGGAAAACTGGTGCAGTCGCATAAAATCTGCACTGAAAGAGGAAGAGATTTACAGTCAGCATATGTGCAATCAACGTAAGGTGAAATGTGAAGGTAAAAGAAGCATGCCTCTGTACATAACAGTTGAGAGCCTTTCTGATCTTCTACACAGTTGATATTTAGCTACTTTGCAGTTCTTTGTTGTAAATAAGGCTCTAATAAGGAGTGCATATACTCAGTGGGTTCATAATTGCTCATTCTAATTGAAGAACTATCTTTGTGGCATGAAAAATGTAGAAAGTGAGTTAAATAGCTTATCTGTGAAGCAACACATTGGTTTCCTGGGATGCAAAGCTCAATATTTGAGAGAGACACTGCCTTGAACCACGTTTGTTAAGTGTGATGAGCTCTAACTCTCAAATGGCAGGAACTTCATCTGTGGAAGGTGAATGTTGCTTGAAAACCAGATAGCAGGTTACATGGTAGAATTCCACACACCTGCCTTTTTGCTATAAGAAAATTTTTGTCTTAAACAAGAAAAATAAATGTGGCTGTTTTGGAGCCCAGTTAAATGTCCATAAGTTTTGAATGTATCTGGATGCTTTTTAAAGGAAAAAACCTTAGTCAGCAGGACAGTTAAGATACGGCAGCAATGTGTTAATTAGAATTGAGAGGAAAATGTGTTCTATGAATTAATAATGAAAATGATGCAAGGGGTTGGGAAAGATAGGCTCAACTGCTTCATTTTCTCTTTGACAAATACTTCAGGAATATAGAGTATGCAGTACCCTTTGTTTTTCCAACAACTTACATTCTCAAAGTGTTCATACTATCTGTAACACTTTCTTTAGTATGGAGAATATGGCTTTGTCTTTTCTGCTGTGCTTTAAGGTCCCCATATGCAGTGCTGTCTTCCATTTACTTCTGTAACACTAGAGCTTAGAAGTGTAAGTGTTTTGCTGTTGATGACTAGATGTATCATATTTATAAAATGCTGTTATCTACCTTTCTGTTTAGGTTTCTCCACATCTTTAAGGATAGATTGTTTTCTGCAAACTCTGCCTCAAGTGTAAAACCAGATTTCATTAAGCCTGTGCTACAACGATGATGGATGTTCCTTAAAGCTTTTGTGAGACTGTTTCTGCTTTACCTGCGTTGACAGATGACATGTGCATCATATTGTAAAGGCTACTTCAGTTGATGGATCCCACTGTTGCCATTTGGAGATCATGCTACTTAGAGTCCACTACTGTTATGCTGGTGAATTGGTCCAATGCCAAGTCAAACTGAAGAATGCCACCCCTTAAATCAAGGAGTTAAACCTTGTTTCCTCTACTGGACCAGGATTGTACATCCAACCCGAAGAACCGCTTCAAAAGAATGTAGATAATTTCAACCTTTCTCCACTATTAAAGACAAACTGTTCTTAGCTTTTGGATTGGGTGATCGTCCATTTGGCATATTTACCACTCTGAGATAAAGTATATTAAGCTAGCATTTGCCTAAGCCTAGTGAGAGAAGAGAAAGGGAAGGTAGACGGTTTATCAAAATCAGATCACTCTCTTCAAGGGGATGAGTGACTGTTTGAACAGCAACATAGCCTAAATACCTGGATTTTGCTTTTATGAGTGGTGCAGCCTGACCCGAAGGGTCAATCTACTTCTAAGAGTATAAAAGGAGGAGTTCAGTGCCTGCTGTTCCTACAGGAATTGGAGGTGAGCAGCAGTATTTACAGATTGGGAGCTGCTCTTAGGCATGGGGTGTCCAGGCTAAGGGTTGTGACAGGGTTGAAACAGGCTCTCCTTTGTTTTTCTCTTAGCACTGCGCTCAGAAGATCAAAGTGAGGACTGTGGCTACAGCAGAGTTTAGACCAGATTCATGTGCCAGTTACAAGAATTTTTTACAGTCCTTGTGGCATTTTATGTAGTGTGTACTGGGATACAAATGTCTGTTAGAGCTGGGAACTGTCTCTTTGCAGGATTTCAGTTTCACTTTTTGTGAGGGCACTGTGGCAGTGTTAGGGATGACATACAGCAGCCTTGCTGTGGGGCTGGCAGTGTATCCACGGGCCAAAAGCCCATTGTGCTAGTGATGTGGAAGTGAGCTGCTTCTCCAGAAACTGCTTCCAGTCCCTTCCATAACATTCTTTCCAGGCATGCTCAGGGAGTAGTGTCCCAGCACAAGGGTGGCTTAGTCACACATCACGGAGCATGGAGCGTGTGTATGTAAGAAACACACCTGTACAGCACTTTTTAAAGAAGTAATATTTAGAACCTTGTTGTTCCAGTGTGCGTGCTTTCATGTGATTTATGATGATTGTAAATAAGGGAATATGTTACATTTTTGGCATTTTGTCTTTAATGCAGAAGTAAAGTCTTTAACTTTAAAAATCTCAGTTAGTCTGCTTTTGCTGTTATGTTTTCAGAGTTTCATTATAAAAGGAACATCTGGGTTCAGTAGTCCTTTTTTTGGTTTGTTTTAGGGTGTTTTGTTTATTTTGGGTTTTCTTTAGCCCTTGCTAAAAGGGGGAAGGAGGGACTCTTCAGAGATTAAATCAAACTCTTGAAGGGAGTTTACAGCGTGGGTTCTGTCCAGCCCCTCAGTTTCTATTTTGACATCTTGTCATGAACTTGTATTTAGTGCATTGTAACCTAGTGGAAGGGAGCAGCTGAAGCCCCAGCACCCATTCTTCCAGGAGCAAGGTGTCCTCCTGGAAAGGACGGAACTGTTAGGTGAGAGTAATAGGCTGTCATGAAATACTTAAGCTTAGCTGTCAGAGCCCTTAAGCTTTTGCCTGTGATGGATGGGGTCTGCAGCAGATTAATAGACACAAATCCATAGGATTTGTAACTCAGCAGTCCTTAAAAGATCTTGTATTTCTCAGTTGAAGATACCTAGACTTGAAGTAGAATAACCAATCTGCCTGCGGCAGTTATATTTTGGGCAGATCTGTTCCCTAATCCAGGTTCTGTATGCTTGGACAAGTTATGCTAGCACAAGGAAAGGAATGATACTGAGCAGATCAGGTTTGAGGTCTGCTAAAGTCATTTCATGCGCTGCTGCCACTGGATGTAGAACCATTGTAATGTCTCCTAATTAGTAACAATATCCTCATCAGTCTAAACAGAGCAGTGAAAACTGGAATGCAATCCATCCGTTCACTTGTTTATCTATCCAAGGCTATTTGATGTAAGAGTTTACAACTGAGGTAAGTAAAGCTGAAGTCTGGCAGTCCGCTTCCAATTTGTATTTGATATCCTTCCATTAATTTTTCCTATTTTAAATAAATCCAGTTTGCATAAATCTGTCCTCAGTTTGTAATTAAGCCAAAATAAACCCTGAACTTCACCAGCCAGGTTTAATTTTCTTATAAGAAATGACATGAATCTTCTGTTGGCATGCTTCCACTGGGAGAATCTCCTCACAGATGATACATTATCTGTGCTTGTAGAAACAGTCCACTAACAGTTCTGAAATGCCATTGGTTATGTGTACTTTGTTTTGTTTTTAAAACTGCTCCTTAGAGGTCACGGTAGTGAGGATATCTCCTTCTCCCCTTAAAATTCCCAGTGCGGTGTGAAAGTGCTTTTTCTGAAGCATTTTCTTTGCTCACAAGGACGGAAAGATGCAAGGCAGCTGTAATCCCTAAGCTGTTTTACAGCAGATAGTTCTGCTTGATAAACTGAATTTAACTTGTTATGCCAGAAGTACTGTGTGGCTTCCAGGCTGGAGCTGTGCTCTGTCTGGCTAGCTTGGACGTGTTCAGGTAAACATGCCGTTCAAGTCATCTCATCTCAGAGCAAGGCTGGAGGAAATGGAGTTTGTTTGTACGTGTTTTGAACCTCTGCTGTACTTCAAGCATGTCCTTGATTCAGGAACACAGTTCTGTTTCCCATAGCAGTGTGTGGGAAAGGAGAGGTGGTAGCATAGCAAACTTTCCTGCAGGAGCACAGATGTTCATGCTGACGTCAAACAGAAGATGTGTGTGCGTATAATTACAGTAAGGCCAGGCAAAGGAAAAGGAACTTCCAAGCTAAATCCTTTACACTGTACAATTTTCTGATCTAAGTGTTTCACTGAGTATGGAGCCAGCCCGACTGTTACCGCCCAAAGGCAGGCATTTTGGAGACACTCTACAAGAGAGATCTCTGAAGAGAAAAGTACAAGACCTGTGTACAACCTTTGAGGAAAAACCAATGAGTTCATGGAAAGTGAACACAGTTCTCCCTTACCTCTTCTCAAAATACTACTGATTTCAGCCAGGAGCACCAGGTGTGTAGACATTCCACCCAAAAAGCATTATTAAACAGGTAAAATACCATTTCCAAATACATTCTTAGCAGGAGTCTTTGAGATACATACATACAATGAGAATGCAGATGCAATTTGTAGAAATAAAACATTTTAATTCAGTGCATTCACAAATGGGAAAAGAAGTGTAAAATTATTGAAAAGTCAAGCAAAATAATGCAAAAAAAATTAAAAATCAATAGTAAGCTAGCTGCTGAGATTTCAAACTGTTTAATTTCTAAAAGCCATTGCAAATTACTGTCTGAAGACTCTTGGTCTGGCCTGGTGCAGTTCCAAGGCAGACTGGCAGGGAGCAGTTGTCTTTCTACTTCTGAAGCTGTTAGTTTTGCTGGGAAGTTAGTGTGAGCATCTGCGTGTGTTCATCGCATCTGTTGTCTGGCAGAGCTTTGCAAAAAAAAAAAAATTCAGCCAAGGGATTGAATAGTATTTCATAGAATCATAGAATCACCTACGTTGGAAGAGACCTTTAAGATCATTGAGTCCAACCATCAACCTAACACTGCCAAAACCACCACTAAACCATATCCCTCAGCACTGTATCTACCTGTCTTTTAAATACCTCCAGGGATGGCAATTCCACCACTTCCCTGAGTGGCCTGTTCCAATGTTTGATAACCCTTTCAGTGAAGAAATTTTTCCTAATATCCAATCTAAACCTCCCCTGGCATGACTTGAGGCCATTTCCTCTCGTCCTATCAGTTGTTACTTGGGAGAAGAGATCGATCCCCACCTCTCTACAACCTCCTCTCGGGTAGTTGTAGAAAGCAATAAGGTCCCCCCTCAGCCTCCTCTTCTTCAGGCTAAAAATCCCAGTTCCCTCAGCTGCCCCTCGTAAGACTTGTTCTGTAGACCCTCACCAGCTTTGTTGCCCTTCTCTGGACTTGCTCCAGCACCTCAATGTCTTTCTTGTAGTGAGGGGCCCAAAACTGAACACAGTATTCAAGGTGGGGCCTCACCAGTGCTGAGTACAGGGGGACAATCACTTCCCTAGTCTTGCTGGCCACACTATTCCTGATACAAGCCAGGATGCTATTGGCCTTCTTGGCCACCTGGGCACACTGCTGGCTCATATTCGGCTGGCTGTTGACCAACATCCCTAGGTCCTTTTCTGCCAGGTAGCTTTCCAGCCATTCTTCCCCAAGTCTATAGTGCCTCATGGGGTTGTTGTGACCCAAGTGCAGGACCCGGCACTTGGCCTTGTTAAACTTCATACCATTGTCCTCGGCCCGTCAATCCAGCCTGTCCAGATCCCTCTGTAGAGCCATCCTACCCTCAAGCAGGTTGACACTCCCACCTAACTTGGTGTCATCTGCAAACTTACCAAGGGTACACTCGATCCCCTTGTCCAGGTCATTGATAAAGATATTAAACAGAACCAGCCCCAATACTGAGCCCTGGGGAACACGACTTGTGACCAGCCACCAACTGGATTTAACTCCATTCACCACCACTCTTTGGGCCTGGCTGTCCAGCCAGTTTTTGACCCAGCAAAGGGTATACCCAAAAAAACAACCACCACACAAACTTTCATTTGCTACTTCTGCCATCCATCAAAGACATTTCATTGTTGACCTTGCAAGTGTTACTCAAATGCAGCCTGTCATAGTAATGAATATAAGGTTCACTTCACCCAGGTTTGTTGGAAGACATGTTTATGCTCTTTAATCTGTCAAATACCTACTCCAGGGCTGCTTTGCACTTGCTCAGCCAACAGCTGAATTTTGCCTTACTGCTCTTCAGGTGTCCGGTCTTCGAATGAGCCACAGAGCAGAGATTCTCAAGAACAGCAGCGGTTGCTGCAACCTTACTAAAGTAAAACTTTGCACAAACCTACTAACCTTATGAAAGTAAAACTTTATGCAAGTCAAAGAAAAAAAGTAAATCTAGTTGCAGCTTTTCAAATAGTCCCTAAATATCATCAGAGGCATTTTGGATTAAGGCCACCTGTGCAGCAGAAAGCTTACTGGTGAAACCTGCAGAATTGTTGTATTGTTTTCAGAGCTCGGTAATTTACTCGCACTGACTCCATGCATTTACCTTGTATGAGCCAGATTCACTCTGAATGCGTAACTGCGTTTCTGTCAAGTAACCAGAGCCAAGGTTTGCTGGCTTTCTGCTACCTCTGAGAGAAAGGTGAGGCTGATCCGGTAAAAACGTAGACTGACATGCAAACCATGTATGATCCAGAAGAAAGCTTGCTAAAACTAAGTTTACAAATCTGATTTTCTGTATCCTGATACCATAACTATAGTTCTGCTTTGCTTTTTTGAACTTTTGTTATCATAACTGTTGTACAATGGTAATTTTTATTTTTTTTTTAGAGAGGCAATGAAGATATGGATAGTGAAAAGAAGTTAACTGCATGCTGCAGGCAGTAACCAACACCAGTAATGGAGAGGCCAACTGGGCCAGTGCAGCAGATGACTCAGTTCATGACACGCAGGTGAGATGTTGTTAGAAGAAACTGCATTATTAGAATCCATGCAAAATTGTGCCAGCTTCTACAGCAAGCAAGAGCCACTATGGCCGTAGGTGACAATAGCTCCTACAAAGCCTGTAATTCCTGAGAACTTACCTTTTGACAGCAGCAAATTTATGACCAGAAAGCGCAGGATGAATGAGTATTGCCTAAGTGTGCTGGGAAGAAATGGATTTAATGAAATTGGCTGGGGCTCATTAGAGAGAAAAAAGGATGGGTATCCTGATTGTCAGCTTTCTCCTCTCACATGTTGCTCCTATGAACTAAAGCAGGAGGCACTTTTTTTTTGTAATTTTTAAGGTTTCAGTTGAGGCATCATAAAAGGGGATTATTGTAGTATACTGAAAACAGACTATATCCTGTAGAGCTAAATCAGAATATGCAGACTGCGTCTGAACAAGCAGAAATATAATACATAATAAAACACTCTCAGGGATAACTGCATACCTTTAGAAACTGAATTCTAGGACAGAAAAAGAAATTATCTTTTGAGAACAGTGTTATTTCCTGTGCTTTATATCTTACTAATACCAATAAATTTTGTTAATTAAAGAATATTGTATCTCTTTGCTGATTGTTTTAACCTTAATCTGACACCAGTTGATATGTTTGCTCGTCTGAGAAGCAAGAAAAATGCCCCTTGAAAAAAAGAAAACTCTAATCTGGTTCTACAATGGGAGAAACATCCCGTTCTCATTGCTGCCGTATCACATTTTGAATACCAAACCTGCAGAAATCTGAAGGTTGTATGACATTCCAAAAATAATCCAATGCCTTTTTAAATATGAACGCTTGCTTGCTTGTTGGAGACGAAATCACTTTACCTAGAGGTAACTTTACCACCCGTGCCGTTATTGCTGTGGTAGCTACGTCCCGTGTCCAAGAAGCAGCACCACCAAGGCCAGAAGAAGCAAACGCCGCCCAGTTTGTACGCATCTCTCTGTGAAGCGTCCCGCCAGCCTTCAGCCCATGAGGTATTTTTATGTAAAGCTGTGCTCCTGTGCTGCTGCGGGACTCCTCCAGGTTGTTTCTAAACCACTGTTAAAAGCGGCAGCACATACCACACCTCACAGACCAATAGGAGCTCACCCTGCCCATTTGCCATCAAAACCACCTGAAAACTCCACTTACTAAAGCATTACGGCATTACCCAAACCTATTCAATATTGATATGATATGTTGCTTAATGCCACGTCGTTTCATAAAACGTAAATTTATGTCATGACGGTCTGCTACAGGTTTGAAGTGGCTGTGGAAATACCACGTGCTCCTCGCGGGTTGAAGAGCCGTGCTGATGACTGCGACCCCTCATCTTTAAATCTCGGCAACCTATAATCATCCTTTTGTTTCAGCAAGTTTTTTGTCGTTTAACATGGGCCGCAGGTTCGCCGTGTTGCGGGCCCCGGCCCCGCCCCACAGCCAGCGCGCGCCAAAACCGCGCGCCGCCGCGCTCGATTCTCCCGCCAACACGCCCCGGGGCGGAGCCGGGCGGGACGGGGCGGGGCGGGGCCGGCGCGAGCGGGCTAAACCATTCCGCCGGGGAGGGGAGGGGGGGTGGAGAGGTAAACGTTCTCGGGCCTGCGGCCGCCGCCATGAGCAGCGTGTTTGATTCGGGCCCCTCTCAGCGGTGCGGGCGGGGAAAGGACACGGGTTGGCGGCTGCGCTTTACCCCTCCTCCTCCCCCTCCCCCCCGCGTGCCTGTCCCCATGGAGGGGCCGGCGCAGGCGCCCCGCGGGGAGGCGGGGCGGGCGGTGTCAGTCAGCGCTGGCGGGAGATGCGAAGGGGCTGAGCGGGAAGGAAGGCTGCTCTCCCTCACCGCCCGCCGCTCCCTCGCAGTCCGTTCCGGTCCCTGCGCCGCCCGGCTCTCCCTCCAGCCCTCCGGAGGGCACCCCGCGCCATGTCTTTCCGCCAGAGGAGCCCGCACGGCGGCACGAAGAGCAGGTAGGGCTGCCCCGGGCTGAGGTGAGGGGTAGCGGCACTCGTCCCTCCCCTCCTCCCCGCTCTCCGGCCGCGGAGACAGCGGCGAGCCGCCCTCGCTCCCCGTCCCTCGGGCGGGCCGCGCGCCGGGCGGGCGGGGGGAGCGAGCCGCGGCCGGCCCGCACCTGCGCGTGGCCTCCGCGCCCCAACGGCCGCCGCCCGGGGGCCGCCATGTTCCCCCGTGGGGCCGCCGCTCGCCCCTCGCTGAGGTGCGGGTCCCCCAGCGAGAGCGGAGCTGGGCCGGGCCGCCTGGAGGGGAGCGGGGCTGCAGCTCCTGCGGGAGGGGGGAAGCGGTGTAAATGCCCGGGTCTCCCGTTCCCTGCGTTGCCTGCGGGGGCGGGCGGTGAGGGGCAGGCTGCGGGGCCGTTGATCGCGGAGTTCCCTTCCCTCTGAGGGACTCTTAAGGCCCGCACCTGCTTGTGTCGCTAAGCTTCATTTATTGGAAGTAGAATTATTAAATAAGCTATGGTGCCTGCATGGGATGATGTTTCAGAGAGGTTAATAAAATGAAACCATTTAACATGCTCACCTTGTCTTGGCTTGTCTGCTGCCAGCCCACAGCCTCCACCTCGCTGGTCCCAAGGGAGGAAACGTGGCGCAGATGGAAAGCGGAGAAAACAGAATGAATCCGATTCATCCGTGTTTGATGAAAACAAGTGCAGGCCTTCTGACAACAGGCTGGACAGGTAGGCAGCGCTTGCTATAGAGACAACTCTGCTCTTTTGTTCATCAGGAGCTGTTGAATTGGCTGTTGTACTCGTTTTTTCAAGCCTTGCCTACTTATAAATCACTTGTCGACTGTAAATAGTTCATCTTAAACAAAGGAAAAGAATTTAGTGCAGCATTCTTTTCTTAGAACTTCTTAGGAATAACCATTTTTCAGTCTTATGTCTTTAATTATATTCTTCATCATTTTCTGTCCTATTTCATTCTTTGTTATTGCCATTTATCACGAAGCAATAACTGCGCAAGCCAGTTATGTTTGTTTGTGGATATAGACTGTACATGCTGTTGTGGTAAAATTAAACGAGATGACAAATTAAAAATTCAAGTCTTAAAAGTCATCTGTCCTCATATTTCTCAAGTCAGTACAGACCATCTTGAAAAGTTGTATCTGAATATGTCAGCACATGTGTGGTGGGGTCCGCTTCTGAGGTCGCTCACTCTGTTCATACTGCTGCTCGCTGCCTTCCTTACCATTTCCCAACACAGGTAAATTTCAGTTTAGTGAAAGTATCTTATATCCCTGTCTACATTGGAGCTATTCATGCCACGGTCCCTTTTATCAGTGGATGGGAGTTGTGGCCTGCAGCCCAGCTGATTGAATCTAGAACGAGATGAGTTGCGCCCTGTAACTACCCTCTTTTCTTTCCCGATAATAATCGGGGAAGACATTGGTCAGTGGCTCAAATTAAAACACCTAGAGTAAATGAAATTAATTTCAGGAAGCATGTTTGAATAGGAGTACAAAGATGAAACTTTACAGATTGCTCCATCAGTTTCAGCCTAAACAAGCAATGATTTTTGTGTCTTCCAGTACTGAATTGAACAGGTATTCTTTCTGGTTTAGTTTGGATTCAACTCTCATTGAAGTTGTGATTTTCCTGTACTAAAACTACTCTTTGTTTACACCAGTTTAACATTGTCAAAATAAAACTTTAAAATGGGGAGAGGATCAGGATGGAGGCTGGATCATGCAACAGATTCAGTGTGGGGCGAAGGGGGGGCAGTTATAGCCTTGCTTTTCTGTACGTCTGGCAAGAGTTTGAGCACGATTTGCAGTCCTAGCACAGCACCAGAGCTTCTCACCAACTGTGAAATGGCACGTGGGGATGAGTGTCTGAATAAAGGCGGCTAAGCTTAGTATGTCTGGCACCAGTACTGTCACAGAGCAAATGAATTGAGAGAAAAAGCTGTGGACTGTCCCACATTGTCCCTAATTCTATGTATACACAGCACAGGTACAGAATCAAACAAGTGCAAAAAGGTATGATGCAGTGTTGAGGAAAAAGTTCAGGTGGTGGGACTAGCTGGGTACCTCTGGGATTGAGCTATTCTGTACCATGGGAGAGCAATAACTGAATGTGGCCTGCGTTTTCAGCAAAGTTAAAAAATCAATATAAGCAAATGCTAAAAATCCTTGGAGGCTGAACAGATACTTGTAGAGGGACCTGTACTCTTTGCTATGAGTCTTTAATTTTTCTGAGTTGGTAACTGGGTTTCATCTAAAAAGAACTTTTAGTTTGAATTTAACAAAAACTTCAAAGTAGTGCAAACCAATTTCTGAGCTGGGAGCAGGGAGGGAGTTGGAACTGGTTTTAGTGCAGATGGATCTAATTCCCTGACTTCAAGGGACTCTCTGCGCAGAATCCTGGTAAGTCTCCAGAGCGTTTCCAGATCTACGGAAAAAGCTCTGGTCTGTAGGATATGGTTTTGAGTTTGTATTTTAGGAAAATCAGTCATCAGGAGGACAGAAACTGGAAAACATTCAATAATCTGAATGTAGGCAACTGTTGTTGGCTGGGAAGGTGTTATAAGCTTATTCCCCTGCAACAATCTGAATCTGTGAAATACCAACTTCCAAAGTCGTAGCAAATCGCAGTTTACTAGATAAAAATTGACTGCTCTTTTTGTGCCTTTGCCTTTTCTACTAGGCATACTCTCACATGGAGAAACTTCCGGTGCTATTGTGTAATTTTAATTAGCTGTACAAATTTTGTGTTCTAACTTTTGTCTCTTAAACAGCTAATGAGTCTACGATTATGAAAGAATAAGTATTTGTTAACTCATTTAGTGGAGTGACAATAAGTGAGTAAATGAGTAAAGTTGGTATTTCACGTGCCGTTTTCGGAAGGACACTAGCTTAAAGTTATTGAAAGTGTAGGCTAGGTTATGTGCTGCAGTGATATGTTTCTATAGATTTCTACATAAACTTTTAAAGAGGAAGAAAAACCCAAAACCAAATCCCAAACCACACAACCTCAAGGTGGAACTCTCAACTGATGCTTAATTTTACAATGATGACATTTTATTAGAACAATACAAGATTTTCAGAGCCATTATGAGTACTATAAATGAATATATAAAATAGCTATCAAGCTGTGAATGGGGGAGATGCTGGGGGTGCGGTGGGAAATACAATAAAATAAAATTTTAATGTTGAGGTTTGGGTTTTTTTCTTTCTAGTTTTACCACGCCAGAAGGCCCTGGACCCCTTTCCCGGTGTTCAGATTGGGGAACTGCAGTGGAAGAAGATGAAATGAGGACCAGCGTTAACAAAGAGATTGCAAGGTACCCATGGGTGTTTAAGATGAAGCGGGGAAAGGAGGGCAAAATGGTAGTTGTCTTGTAGAATCTGTATTGACTTTTATTTTCAACTTCACCTTTGTAGTAAAGTCTGACCAACCTTAGCTTCTTGTCTGCTGCTTTTAGGTCAGCTTTGGCTTAAGTCCTGCAGCGACGAGATAGCATGCTCTGGAGAGTTGATGTGTATCACTAAATATCTCCCTTTTGGAAGAGTCCTTTCCTGAATGTCTTAGATTGAATTACCTTGACTGTCCTTTCACTAATTACTGGTTTTGCATATCATTGCTATAAAAAGATTTTTAGGGAAAAGACTTAGGAAAAGAAGGTCCTCAGATTTCATTTTTTCTAGGAGAAAACTGAAACATTCATTCCACTGTGGAAAGGTGTTTACAGTGTCTGGGTTGACTTCTTCAAGACTGCTGCTTAGCCGAGAAGTAAAATCAACTGTGAGCTGCAACAGTGCAGCCTTACATGTTCTCTTTGTGTATGTATATTCTTAATACTGATTTGAACTCTTACAGATACAGAAGAAAACTCCTGATCAATGAATTTGCAAGAGAAAGGAAGTCATCCTCTGGAAGGTAGGTTAAATTTCTAGCGTAGCTGAGAAAAATCCTAACAACAGGTCTGAATTTTCCCATGTACCATGTTGCTTCTGGAAATGCTCAGTTTGAAATAGTTCATCTTAAGTCTGCGCCAACATCATAGGTCAGTAACATCCCAAGCATTCATTTGAAAAGTTTTAGCATGTTTCTTTGTAATTTTATACACGTGAGTTTGAGTATTTCTTGTTTTCTAGTGTCCCAAATCTACAATGTTTTTTTTTTCTTTAGTTCTGATTCAAAAGAGTCCACTGTGACAGTAGAACTTGAGACAGATGAAGTGGTTTTGATGAGAAGGCAAAAACAGATAAACTATGGAAAAAACACAATTGCATATGATAGATACATTAAAGAAGTTCCTAGGTAAGCTGCTTTTGTTTCTGGAAAATGAAATGTTTGGTTGTAAGTCATACCTGTTCTTTATAAGGATATTAACATACTAAATGTGTTATCTGAGGTCTTCAAACAGAAGGCATCTACAAATTAAACCTTCTAAGATATTTTTTTAACAGATAAGTGACACTAATAATCAAATGAGATGTGGATTACTTTTTTTTTACTAGCTGGTACGTGAGGAATATTCCTTCAAACTTTCTCATGCTGCGGAAATGAAAATGAAAGTTCTTTTGGTTGTGCTTGTCAACTAGAAGAAATGAAACTCCTTTTTGCAGTCAATATTCTCATTAGTGAACGAAAAGACAAAATGGACTACAGTTGTTCTTAAGTTTGGAATACATTTTAGGCAGAAATTTCATGCTGACGTTTTCAGACCTAAGATTGATAATCCATATTTTTTTTTCATTTGAGTTGAAGACAGAAAAACTAAAATGTTCATATGGAGTTGACAGCTTTTCACTTGAGTGCTGGAATTGTGCAGTAGTCTTTTCTCATAAATAATATAATCACTTAGGCTCATTACAACCCAGCAAATTCTGTGTAGCAGTCAGTCTTAACATAAATCAGTTTTATCAAAGCTGTGTGAAAAGCATTAATGAATTTTTCATGTCTAATATCTGAATAGATGCCATCGTATACCAGGAGTTCATCCCAGAACTCCAAATAAATTTAAGAAGTACAGCCGTCGGTCATGGGACCAGCAAATTAAACTATGGAAAGTTGCATTGCATTCCTGGGATCCACCTACTGAAGAAGGATGTGATCTGCAAGAAATGTATGTATAGAGTATTCAAGATACCTTTATAGAAATTAATATATTAAATCTCATGGTAAAAAAAAAAAAAAAGGCAAAAAAAACCCAACCCCAAAACAAAAACCCCACTCAAAACAGCATAGCCCTTTTTGAGACAAGTCAGTGATTGCTGAATGTTTTCTTTAGTTACTTGTCCACGCTTAGTGCTATTCAGTTCCTTCTCAGTCAAAATATGCAATAGCTTTCTAGACCTAGTTGGTATGACTAGACTTACCCTCTGTCTTTGCTAGGGCATACATAGATATCCCTCACTTCTTTAATGTATGTCCACTGGGTGACATCAGCGCTCGTTCTGCAGTGCTCTGTAAAAGAAAGTATCATACCATTGAGGCAAGCTGTTTCTTTCAGAGCAGTCTGCGGATTAATCTGTGCTATATGCAGTGCTGGAGACTTCTAACTATTTGACAGATCTCATGAATATTGAGCTTGGACCAATACAATGTACAAGAACCTGCCTCATAGCCTTCTCACTTGCTAGTTCAAGAACAGTGGTAAATAGTCTTGTTTCTTGAGGAGAGAAAAAGAAAGAAGTATTTGTAAAATCACCTCAAGGTGCCATTAAATTAAAAGTATGGCCACAAGTGTTCACAGTCCAAGCCACTGTGGTATTCTGCTCTACAAGATGTAGAATAATGTAACTGGTTACTTTCCTCCATAGAAAAGCAATAAAGCTAATCAGGGAACATCCACACTAAAGCTGTGGGACTACAGAATGAAAGTACACAGATGTAACTAATTCCTGAGGAAAGTTTTGTCGTAATAAACTACTGTTTTTCCCTAGCAGTGATGCTGATTTTAATACCAGTATGGAGCAATGGGATATAAAAGCAAAGGGTTACTTTTAGCTTCCCTTTACTTGTACTCGTGAGAGGAGCTGGTATTTCAGCCTGAAGCCTATTGTGTATGTTGGTGTTGAAATGCTAGTCTATCTTCAGATGCTGGGGTCTAGTTCTATGTATAGTGGATATTAAATCTTATGTTGCCAAATAAATTGATGAAAACCTTGTCTTGGGGAAAAAAAAATACAAATTCTTTGCTCTTCCATAACATTTTTCTTCATTTGTATTGAGGCATTGTTTGAGTGTTGGGTATTCATCTTTGACAAGTTGCCATATTCAATCTCAAGACTTTAATTTAGTCCTTGTTGATTTTTGGCTGTATTCGGTTGACCTGCTATTCTGTTTGGTCTCTGCAATTTGCCACCACTGTCCCTATAATCTCTGTAGGTCTCTTTGCTCTTGTTTGGCCATCGTTTTCAGAACTACACCTACAAAGTGCAACTTACTGCTAAAACAACTGAATTTGTTTTCAGCTGTATGCGTGTTAATTATTTTACAGTAGTCCTGTTGACCTTGGTGAGATGGAGACAGAATCTGTTGGAAGCAATTCTACTGAATCTCAAACCAGCTGTCAAGATAATGATGTAAGCATACCTCTCACTTGCATAAATATTTGTTAATAATTGGTTCTTACTTGGCATTAGATCCAGACCAGCCTGAATACATGAGAAATCCCATAATCCACTGTGTTTAGGGACTGTTTATAAAGCTGAGCAATCTTTAAATTCAGACATTTTCCCAGCTACAGCCAATATGTTTGTAGTCTGAGTTCAGAGAGAACTTAAGTGACCGTCTCAAATGACAGAAATCTCATTTTTCATAGCCTGCAAAAGAAACTTTATCTGTTCAAAGCATGTCAGTTATGAATTGTGGTGTACAGTGGAAATGCTACTTTAGATTGCAGTATCTTAATGTTAAAATAGGATGTAATTTTCGTGGCATATTCAGAGTTCTTGAAGTAGGTTCTTCTTATATCCAGAAAGCACTTAGTACAGCTGAGCAATAACCTTCAGTAAAGATCTAGAAATGTTTTTCTTACTGGATTTATTTCTCTGATGAATATTGAATCTGTATCATGTTTTAATGTATGCATATATACATCCTTAAAACATTTGCAAGAAATCTTAGAATGTGATTGAATGGGCAGACGCCTTCATTTAAATCTCTTCAATCTTAAGACTAACCTTGGTTTTTTGCATGGCCTTTAAAGTGTTTGTAAGCCTCTGGTATAGGGTGGTCTAAATGAATTACAGAAGTGAAATGAATTATTGTCTAACTAAGCCTGTATTTAACTGCTAATTATTAACTGACTTTGAATTCCAGGACACCTGCTCTGGCACTCCCACCAAAGTTAGACATGTTGACTATCAAGCAGAAGGTGAATTTGACTTGGAAGTGTGTTTGAGTGAACCACTTAAAGATTTTGATACTGTGAGTTAAAGTCTTGTGCAAACTGTTTTAGAGGAAGTTTCTTTTAAATTTGAGACGTTAGCTTGATTCGTAAACTGTTAATAGTAAGAAAGTTTAAGCAAAGTTGAAGACTGTTCTCTAAGTTGTGATTGGTCTACATATTCTCTGGACCAAACTTGTGTAAAAATACAATTAAGTTGTGTGACTTTTTTTAACTTTTAATTTATGTATATCAGATTTTTTTATAAAACCTTTCAATAGAAAAAAATAGCCAAAGGCAATGCTATCCTTAAGTAATTATAAATCATTCAGCAAGATCATACTGATTCTGGCCTCCCCCCCAATAATTTAGGTTATCCACCTGCAGATCAAGAGAAAAGTAGGGAGATATTTTTGAGCCTCTGTATGTTACCTTGCTTTTCTATCTGGCTTTACTACAAAGATCTGACTTGAAGTAATACAGGTGGTAGCTGAACCATACTGCTGATTAGTACTAGTAAACTCATCTACTGCAATTCTTTACTGTAAAATTCAACTGCCTTACCTTTTTTTTTTTTTTAAAAAAAAGGCAGATTGTTTCTTGTTTGCAAAAATATTTCTGAAACTTTCTGGAAATTAAATACTCTCAAGAAATTGGAGGTCAGTATGGTAAAGCCCAGGCAATAATGCTTTAAGAAGCAGTAGTCTGAATTTGAAATTTGTAAATAGTAATGAGTCATTTGTTAATAAAGTCAAGAAAACAATGTGTAGGTAAAGTGCTTCATTCCTTTTTAATTTGCTGATTTTAAATGTAAAACTGTTGTAAATGATAACACTGTACAGACTTTCTGCTGAAAGCAGTTAATGTTTCTATTGCTTTTGTATGGGATGTTGCTGGAAAATAAATGGAATTGCATTTACTTTTGACTCTTCATTTCTTACTAGTGATGTTCTGTGGATAACAAAATGCAAGAAAATACTGAAAGCCATGTATCGAGACTTGATACTGATACTAGGCTAGGATATGTGTGTGTTAGCACCATCCTCTGACTTTGAGGGAGACTTTAAAAACTACTTATTTGTGTGCAGGCCACTGGAGTGAATTTAAGACCTAGCTATAATGGGCAAGCCTGTTGTTGACCTTTTGGAGACTCCTTAGAAGCAGTTTACATTAGTAGATGTCCACTAGCTGTTTACCAAGTTCTGTTCTCTATAACTGCTAGAAGAGCTAGGTGGATACTTAAATCTTGTTTATTGTACAGGACCTTTTGTTTAGTCACCTCACCTGGTTTTATCTCTAAAATGGAATTTCTGGGTGTTGGTGTTACAACACTGTCAGGTTCAGTGGAGATACTTAAACTTTTCAACTATCAAGTGAGTATCCTAGCTGTAACCAGCATTACTAGCTATCTGATTTGTTAGGCACTCTGAATTCAGTAGCTTGATCTGATGGGGAAACTTCCAAGAGGAAGCTGTGGCATGGGGAAAAGGATGGAGCTATGTTCTAGTGTTAAGGAGATAGCCTCCCTAGAACATCTTTTTTCCAGAGAAGGCATCAAAGTGATAGTTCTTCTTGCTTAGTACCTGGAGTAAGACCTCTCTGCCCTCCCCAGATTATTTTCCTTATGGCAGACTTTCTGACCACACTGTCCCTGGTTGTTCTTATGTGTTTTTGTTGTTGAATACTTAATTGTGGCTTGATCCGTAATTTCCTTTGGAACTTTTTTTCCTATATCCCCTTCAATAAAAGTGGTCTTAAGGTCAAGCCAAACTCTTCCATGCCTAACTAGAATCATTTGATGCCTTTACTTAAGGGTTCTACCTAATGCCTAAAAGGGGTTTAAACTAGACTTCCCAGGTAGCACAGTAACTGCTCTGAGTGTCTCGGGTTTTAACTTTGATGATAGGCCTGACAAGACAATTGCATATGAAGCTACTTGGGAACAGTATTTCAAGTCATGGCTACTTACTATTAGTTTTTTTAATGCATCTGAGTCGGCCACTTAAAGCTTAGCACAGTTCTGTCTCTGTGCTTCTTTAGTACCATGAGTTACTAATGGTACTAAACTATTTTCATAAGAGTGATTTTTTGAGAATACATGTGTTACTTCTGAATGTTTTAAAGGTTAATAATGAGTAATGTGAAGCCAAGAACAAAACCATTCATGTCTTAAATAAGCTACAAATAGTTCACACAGTTGAACTTCAGTGTAGAATAAAGTAATAATGTTAAATGATGTGGTGTTTTTACCCAATGTGAAATGGGTAAGTCAAGATTTCTGTAGAAAACTACATATTGCAGACCTGGAAACTAATATTCTGTGTCAACTTGATGCTGTCTTCATAATCTCGAAGTGCAGGTTAGTAGCTGACATTTAGATGTGTCACAGTTTGCATGATATCAGGAGACACCAGGTACTCATGCTGCTTCTACACTTGCTGTAGCAAGTAGTAATACTTAACCTGTCTAGTTTGGTGTTACACTGGAATGTCTATGCAGTGAATTAGGTGATCAGTGAATTGGCTTCTATTCATGCTATTCTCAACCTCAGGGTGTATCTAAATTTTGCAAGAATAAAGCCACAGAACTTTTCAAGGGTACACCCAGGCTGTTCAGGATATCTTGAATTTAAGTCTTGAGGTACTAACAGATATATGTAATCTGATATCCTGAGTAACACAGGCCATAAAATACCACCTTAGCTAATCCTGGAGTGAATCAGTAACTTCAATATTTTATGTGGAGAACCAGAATGAGGCAGTATCAGAGTCCCTGTGCTAGAAGAGAAACAATTAGATGAAACTTTTAAGGGGGGGTATGGGGTGGTGGTGTATTAATCTCTACCTGAGTATCAGAACAGGCAGTAGAATGATTTATTTTTTTTTTTAAAGTTTTTCTACACCACTGTAGCTGAGCCAACCAGGTTGGATCAGCAGCATATTCAGAAGATTGTTTAGAGGCTTCCAAAGGGTAAGGTGACTTACACCTGGTTTCTAAGTAAGAATATTGAACGCAGTGATTATCCACTGAGATAGCCAGAGGAGATGCATACATTTCAGAGCTTATTGTACAAAAATTTGTTACTCTACTAGTCTGAAAAATGTCCATGTCTCTGAAAATCAATTTTTGGCAAGCTTTTTCCATAACTTCACAAAAAATATTAATTCCAGAAAGCACCTAGGTATGGTATCTGAGACTGTTAATATGGTTCTTAGTGAGAAGATAATACATGAACAGACAAAAAAAAAAATCCCCCCCCAAAGAAAACCAAAACCATTCTTTTTGAGTAATTTGAGTTCTCTGTGACAGTCTTTAGTCTTCATGATTTGTGACTTGTGTTCTTTGGAGTCTGTACTGGAGAAGGAAATGTAGGAGTCTCTCTTTGACTAAAAGATTCAGGTATGGGGGGAAAAACATCGTGAAGAACCATAATACTTATGCAGAATAGAAAGATACTAGCCAAACACCTGAGACTAGTACTTTTCTGTTACAATGGAATGTACAACAAATAGTTCTACTTTGGCAAATGTCTTAAGGTGCTTTTTAAATTTCTGCAGAGTCACTTCTCAGTGGTTAGTCCATAAGATTACGTATAATCTGAGACAAAGTCAAGTAACCTGCTACTACTCAGGCAATGCTTTCGGCACATGCCTTGGAGGGTACGATCATCTTGCTGTCAGCATTGCATGCAACCTGCCCTCTTGCATACACAACTGTCTGCCCTGTTGAGGTGAGTGTTGCTTTTCACTGTGCTGCTCTCCGTCAGTTCCATCCTTTCACCTTTCAGAGTATGCTGTGTCACTTCTGCTTCAGAGTGTAAGGTCCTATGTTACTGTTCCTTTTTCTGTGCTAATTTACCCCTTGTTTTCTTTTCCTCTAATGTACTTCGGCAAACTTACAGATCACTTAATTCTGGTGGCTTCATTAAAAGCAAACCTTAGGTGCTGTTCAGCTCCTCAGGTCTCTGCTGTTCAGCATGCATGCTCACCCAGGAACTAGGTACGTGTTGGTAAAATACTTCAGCCTAGAAATGTAGCTGGTCCGTATTCAGTAGCTGTTTGTGAAACAGGCTTAGATCTTTCAATTTATCCTGAAACAGCTGGACATCCATGACAGTGTCTTTATTCCTACAAATTATTCCCCTTTGCTTCAATTACTTAGAGAACTTAATTTTATGGATTGCATTTAAAGAGAGCGCTCATGTTGTCTGAGTTTGGATGTTTCTTCAAAGCTGCTGAACACTGAATTGGAAAACAACTTTTTTGCAATAGAATAAAGCCCTCCAGTGGCTAAATGTGGGATAACCTCATCCATTTAGGTTAATGTCTGGTAATCTTACGGAAAAATAACATCCGTATGCTCAGTTGTGCATAGCTGCCTACAGTGGAGTTTGCTTCAGACGGAGAATTGGCAAGTACCGCTCTCAAACCATAGGCTTATTAGGTTAAATTCCTCTAAAAATAAAAAGGAACAGGTTGTTGTGTAGGCAGCAAAACCTGTCAACCCTGCTTTTTATAGATTTGTGCCTTCTGCTTCATGTTTCTTCTACTCCCTTCACACCAAGTCTTGTCCTCTTTCAGCATCCTTCATACCATGCCTGGCTAACTGACAGTAGTCTCAGCTATGGCTAATTTAAAGCTCCATCTGTTTTGACTGGATAGTTGGTATACATGTGCCGATAGGATGGCAAGCAGAATGTTTAAGAGCTAAGCTGCCCAAATTTTCCTTCACTTGGGCATTAATTGAGTCTTCCTTCATTGCTTAGCTGTTGTCACTTAAAGGAACATATATATCTTTTTGCTAAATACCTGGAAAGCTAGTTCAAAAAGTAGAGGGGGCAGGACAGATGTTTTGAAAAAGACTTGACAGTACAGCGATTTAAGCCTCTTTAAGGAAGCCAAGCTAAAACTATCTTTGTTCCATGAATCCATTTTTAAGTCAAAAATACCATTCAAACAACATCTTGATTATGCATGTACTTACTAAATTTATTTTCAGGATTATGTTGCTAATGCAGATAAAACCCCTGTGGAGAGGCACGGCATGCACAGGGCAACTATGTATGCTTGGGTATGGATCTCTGTGGAAGTCTGCCGGGAGTTCAAGCATTTATCAAAACTGGACTGGTAAAAGAGCCCTTTTGAAAGAATTATAACTTACTGGTAGTTATTCTGTGTTGTCTTCTTCTAAATGGTTTCTCAAAATGTGTTTAAAACTAACTTTTTTAGTGCTTCCTGACAAAAAGGGATAATTTTGGCAAAATACTATATATAAATAGTTAAGAGACTGAATATACTTTGGGAAGTGTCAAAAGTCCATTTTATTTTCAAAGAAAATGGTGTAGTTAGGATGTAGTGTATATACTTAAATTGGTTAGGAGAGATAGCAGTATTGTGAGCAGAATTATACGTGTAGTATTTAATTTTGTGGCATCTGGGTAGCACTTAAATACAAAACATTCAAGGAATTGCAATATAGCATCTCTCACTTCTGGCCCCCACTGTGGTTTTGGATTACCGGTGTTATTTAATCTTTGAGCTTGCCACTTACCTCCCTTAGATTGTGTTTAAGCATAAGAACAAACTAATTTATCCAAAAACTGCCAATTCATACACTTAAGAAATAACTTAATTTTAAGGGGAAAGTTGGAACTTAATTTGTGGGTTAAACTGGGGTTCAGCTGTCTACGCTGGGAGCTTTCCATCTATTCAAGTTTCTATTGAGAAAGTTCCTGGGAGGTACTGAAATGGCTCTGCTTATTAGCAAAAACAACGTTCCCTTTTGTGTTTCTTTAGAAAGGGATTATTCCATTTTTTCTGAAAAGTGCTTCGTTTTCAGAAATATGAGTGCAATATAAAGATGAAGATTTGCGCGTGGTCTTTCAATCAGCTTTCATGTGCTAAAATCAAAGTCACTTTGCAATACTGCAGAGGGCAGTAAAAGTGCATGTTTAATTACACGCACACAAAAGAGATCTCAGAGTTGCTTTACATTTGTTGTAAATGCCAGGAATCTAATTATACTTACTGATTCTGACCTTAGGAGCAACCCATAGTTCCAATAAAACCCCTTCAAGTCTGTCATCTTTCACTGTTCTTTCCATTTCCAGTTTCACTTGATCTTAAGCCCATTATTACAGGGAATGGAAGATAATGGTAACTTAACAGCAGACAGAAAAAATGGACTTCAGGGGGGGAAAAAGTCCTCCTGACAGATAGTACTAGCCTGCTTGCATTTAAAATCCTTAGTGCTATACAGCGGAAGTATCTGAAAATGCTTATTTAAATTGCTTGAAGATGACACCTTTTTTTTTTTACTTTTGTAAAGAATAGAGAAAACTAATTCTTTTTCCTGAGGGTTTGAGATTTCCCAGGGAAAAATAATTTCAGGATTTTATCCACAGTTAACTATTTTCAGAATATTCTTGAGCAGTGAATCCGTATTCTTGGATGTTTGTTAGAATGTGTTTGTCTTTTATACCTACTAAATCCTCAGTGCTCTAAAATCACTGCCATCTGAATTAAAATTATACATCGTAGTTGGAGTGTTGGGTGTGAAATCAAAGCAGGGAATTAGCAGCAACTGAAAAGAATGTGTTGGTAGGGTTATCACATACAGAGCACAGAGGAAAGAACGCTAGAAAAAGAGAATTGAAAGAAAGTCAGTCCGACCTAGAGACTGCTTGTAGCCCGAGTAGCTGAACATTGTACGCAAGGATATGGCAAAGCTAGAATCAATAGATGTATAAGGAATAAAATGACATTCTGGTGGTCCCCAGCACTTAGCACTTATCTGGCATGAAAAAAAGAAGAAATTTTAAGCCAGCCAGGCTTATCTGGAAGCAGACTCATGCCTCTATATGCTGCTAGAATTTCTGGAACAATGTACTCCAAAGATAAGACTAGTAGGAAAATATACAGTACTAACAAAGAATGGTCTGAAGATGCTTAAAAGCATTTGATATTAAGTCTAGCAAACTGTCAGTTTACCAAAATAATCAATTACAATTCTAGTGACATTTGATCATAAAACTGCTTCCCCCCATTCTTATTGGACAAACTAAATTGGCAGGAACGATCTTTATGCTAGACCAAGGATGGTGTGCAGTGTAAAGCACAGAGGTGAGGCTTTACTTAACTCAATCTATTTTTAATGGCATTCTGACCAGTCTTTAGAATATGTATATAAAGAAGCATTCTGACTTGGTCAGTTTCTCCTCCCAAGAGTAAATATAGATACATTAATTATTGGGATGAAAATATTTTTTTACATATGTAATATTTTTAAAATCTACTGAAATGTTGACATAAGTGCTTCCAGTATTAGTGGATGCTGTTATTTCTCTAAATAATAATCATGCCACAGATTAAGCGAGACCTAATGCAGTTTTATTATTGGGAATTAAATAAAGGATGGCAGGATGGAATTATAGGTTTTGCAAACCATAATATGGGCTGGTTGAAGTAGTTGTATTCAAGCAGGTCTAGAAAGTGTCTAGAACTGGACACGGACAAGCTTCTCATGCTGTGAAAAATTTCTATATACCAAACTTTTGCTTTTAATGAAAAAAGCGAAGATGTCACTCTGGGGAACTTGGATTCGGATCTTTGCTATGCCTGCTGTGAAGAAGGCAGTTAAACCAAGGACTCGCATCCCTGCAGGCCCTTGACTGTTCTTCAGCGAGGGACCAGGCAGTCCTTGTGGTCAGAAAATATACGCAAAGAACCTCCCTGTAAAAATGTCAGCAAGGTCTATGTTTTTACATCAGTAAATGAATAAATTTTGGATGATGCTAAGATATTCCCTCCAAAAACTCCCAAACAAATCTAACATGAATTTTCAAGCTATAATTCTTAGAGGTGAAGTGGATTTTGGGTAGCATGGTGTAAGATATACTTTGTCTTCCATTACCAATCTGATTTCATTAGAACAAGGAGTAGAATTTAGGCCCTTTGCTGGAATTCAGCATAAATTTTTTTTGTTTTTTTACAGCAGTGCAGCATTTTAAAAAGTTAGGAAAACCCAATGTATGTGTCGAAGAACACACAGACCTGAAAATGTGACAGAATTCTTTCACTGAAGAATGCAGTTTTTCTTGCTTTCATAGCCTCTCTTGGTTTGGTTTTGATGCATTCACAAAGAAAAACAAACTTTGTAAAGATGTGTTTTACAAATTAAAATGGGTATTCAAGGGGGAAAACCCCCACATTCTTGCAGGTCAAATAAGTATGTCTGACTATTAACAGCAAAGTAGATCCTCTACGTGAACTTTGTTGTAAATCAGCTCGTAGTATATTAAAGCATAGCTTGCTTTCAGAGTCTTATTGCTGTGAGTTCTACTTTTCACAAGGATGCAGATGAAAAAGGGATGATCCCTTTAAGAGCTTGATAGGTTAAGTCTGGAAATTCATATCTCATGCACCAGGCAAAAATATGCTAGCAACTGCTGGGAAAATGACAACTGCAGTGTCTGATCGCTTGTCAAATCAATGAGGCTTTTCTCTCCTTTTGGTGAGAATTTATTTGCAGGGGTTGGTGAGCTGAGAAAATAAGATTCCTGACCTAATGGTCACCCCCATTGGTATCTCATTGTGGAAAATACTCTCTGCTGCAGTCCATTCAAGTGATTGGCAATGACAGCTTGGATGGATATTGTCAGTTGACAGGGCTTTGCACTCTCTCTGTTTTAAAAACGATGCGAAAGATCCCTTCCCCAGCGTGCAGTGCCACAAGTTGAGTTTATGAATGAATGGATGAATGCGTGCTTCTCTCCTGTCATCTGCAACAACAACGAAAAAAATATTCCAATCCTATCCCTGAAATGATATGCTAAGTAAATTCACACACATGCATTAAACGCTCAAACGGTGCCTGAAGGCAAGCTGAGCAAGTCCTTCCAAACACTGGGGTTGTATTTTTTTTGTAGTCATTAGGAATTTCATGGAAAATGTAAAACTGCCCATTTGATATGGAAAATCTCCATGAAAAATGTGAAATTCCAGTGTTTCCAGCAAGGTTTTGCTGACAGCTCATGCATGGAGAATAGCCTGAAAGACATGCATGCAATTAAGGGATCCATATAGCTGAGCTGGAGAGAACAACACAGGCAGTGGGGGATGTGGCCTTTGCTAGGGCCAGCTGGTGTCTGCTCCTGGACTCTCTGAGGGCACTAGACCATTGAGAGAAGCGGGGTGAAAGGGGAAAAAAGAAAACACAGAAGCTTCAGAGAAAATGAACCAAGTCTATCGGAGAAAATCCTGAAGCTCCTAGGTAACACTTTCCCTCCCCACGCGCCCCCCTTTCTAGAGGCTATTAGATGCAGTTTGGAGTGCGACAGAAGTTTCTTGTTTTCGCAGACCTGGGAGTAATGATGCAAATACAAGTGTGCAGAGGTACTGGGGAGCTTAGCCGGGGAGCCAGGTGCTAGGCTAAGAAGATGAGAACAAATGGTTTGGGAGGGAGGGCATTTAAATTTTACTCTGTACGTGTCACACCGCTGCTTGTTAGAGGTGCTAGTGGTCGAGGAGATACTTTTTTGCTGCCTCCTGGTGTTTCTTTGCTATGTTTCTGAATGGTTCCGCCCTATCAGGAAAGGCTCAACTATCATATTCCTTCTAGAAGAGTGATTTCTGCGCATCAGCTTGAAAAGCCTTTGGGGCAAAACTGAAAAGAGAACTGCAAAACCTCCCCTGCCTCCCCCCACCCTCCATTTCCATTGCAATAAACCAGCGTAACACTGCAGGTAGCCGATTCCTGGCCTCGCCTGTGGTCATTTATCCGAGAAACTGCAGTCCACTGACATGAGCCTGGCCCTGCAGCACTCCTGAATTTGTCACCTTAGCTACTGGTTTAACCAACGTTAGAGAGAAAGGGCCGAATAGTTTGTGAGCTAAGGGTTGCAGGTTCATGGAAGTGAACACTGAAGCAAAGAGGGCTGCCTTGCAGTGTGTTTTCTTCTGAAGACATCCCCTCTAAAGTCGCTTACTGCCCTTGTTCCTGTCTGACGGGACGGGTATTTCCAGCCTATTTGATAGGGCAGGTAGGGAGATACCTACTCTGTGCAGAAGCATGGCATGGACACGCTGAAGTTGGCAGTGATCTGCGCTCTTGGACGAGTCGTTCAGCGTAGCGCCATGCACAGAACTGCTTGCACCGGCAGCAGTACGGCTGCATTATCCGGCTATACTGCCACAATTCCCGACGCTGCTGGATCGCCCTTAGCTGGGGCGTCTCTGCTCTGTGCCTCTTCCACTGTGGAGACCAGGATTAAGTGGTGCACTTGTCAGGCGCAACGTAAAGGAGTGTACAGGCACATAAAGGAACGAACCAGGCAGCAGGCTGCCCCGCTCCCAGGCGTAACGCCCTGACTCATCTTTCTCATTTAGGGGCTATCATGCAGTTTTTTCACAAAGCAGACAGGGCTCATTCGTACTTTTCTTGTTCGCACCGTTTAGGAAATTCTTCTTGTATGCAAAGTTCAGGAGAGAAGGTGGGAAACAGATGGGGTCACAGGAAAGGTGGAAAATGAAGCATGGGTTGGTGTGGTGTATGAATGTAGAACAGATCTGCTCTGCAGACAGGAGAGATGACTCGAGGAGAGGCTGGCTGTGGAAACATGATTGCTGTGCTGCTCCCGAAGCATATTTAATAAAGGACAGTGAAACCGTGCAGCCTCTGAAATATCATAGCAAAATAGTCTCAGATAGTTGCCCTCTCACAGCTGCACCATCAAAGGAATTGCATTTAAATGTCTTGTTTGGACTCTTCCCCCTTCCCCCTCCCTTCCCAAATCCCTGAGCACTCACTCCCACGCACACGGAATATATAAATCACGCAGCAAGAGCATAAGGGTCCTGTCGCATGAGCTTTGCAATTGGAAAGAAAGAAGGAAAGAAGCTTTCACTGTACTCCAAGTCACTTTCGTTGCAATCTGAACCAAACTGTTTACTCACTGACTTAACCAACTTTTTCCAGAAAGTCTTGGGCATCCTGGGAAGCAGCGGTGCTTTGTTTGTAGAGGTCTGTTTGCTTTACCAGGCTACCTGCAGCACAGGGAAAATGGAAGCAAAGGGGACCCCTTGTTAGACCCCATTGGCCAAGACTGCAGTCCAGCATACATCCTTGCTCTCGTTTTTCCGGAGTCATTTACTTCCACCGCTTCTGGTTTTTAGCTCAGTTGCGGTTTGCGTTCTTCTAAAGAGGGTATCTCCCGTGGCCTGAGGATGACAATCAGTGATTCGAGTACACAGAGTGCAGTAGGGGCAACATTTTTTTTTGCTTTGCAACATTAGGACAGAAATTACAAGACCTACCACGTATTTCTAGTAAAAGAGAATTATGCGCAATATGTGACAGCTATTTAAGGAGAAGCTGCTGGTTGCTGGAGAGGTCCTTGGGGTAGCAAGTAACTCCAGACTTCTCCTTCTCCTTTGCACAGCAGTATCTCAATTAACGTGCTTGCCCTGGGTTGCTGCTAGTTTGCAAGTGACCCAATGTGGCATGTCTGCTAGGTTAGTATATTGCCTGGCAGGGTGTAGCATGCCTTTGTTAATGTCAAATTCCTCACATTTTGGAAGGTGATCATGTTTTTGATCGCCATGGATATGTAGGACTGTGGTTGACTGTAGAATTGGCTCAAACTGTAGGTATTGTCAAGGATTTGAATGCACTCACATATAAAACCCGTGGAGTAAGGTAGTGGCTTATATATGAGTCAGCCGGGCCGTTATCAGGGTTTGGCTGTGCATTAGTGCATCTCATCAGCTGAATGTTTTATATTGATAAACAACTCCGTGCGATTTTGCATTTTTTCTCATTTTGCTCGCAGAAGACAAACCAGCTTCAAAAGGCAAAATTCACTGTGCCTAAAGAAAACAACAGCTCTGTAGTTCTGTAATATTAATATTGCTTAAATACCTGATTTCTCCTCTTCCGTGGGGAAAAGGCAGAATTGTACGAACCAGGGCCAAATAATGAGAACAGGCGTGGTTCCCTTCATCATTTACACATACATGACTGGAATAGCTCTGCACAAGGCCAGTCTGGAGTAAAGGTTCTTTCACTCTGTAGACAAAAATAATTGTTCTCAGAATAAGTCACATTCTGGGACAGAGCCTAGATTCTTCTATAAAAAAGGCTTTTTTGCTGTTGCTGCAATAGCAACAGCCACAAATAGATCTGTCCAGAACCAGTTGCACCAGCCAAGCCTTCTTGCCTTGATTAGTGGGCAGAATGTGGGTGAAATGATAAGGAGCACGTGGCAAATTGAAAATAAAAATGATGCATTGTTCTATAATTCAGAGGCTTCACTTTCTGCATATGTGCCCTTCGTGCTGTTGTCTTTTCAGGGGAAAAATATTCTCATTCTCTTAAAATGCTGGTGGTCACTCAACCATGGTGAATGTACTTGAATCTTAAGATTTATGATCACAATCCTGTTATCTGCAGTGTCAGGATGATTATCCCAGCAGTCCTACGGGATCAACCTAAAAATTGTTGGACAAGAAAATTATTTGTCAGGAATTACAGCAAGAAGATGATTTGTTCTGAATTTGAAACAGACATAGTAATTTGCAGCTGCTCTGGCTGTTCCCCCCCCATCTTTCCCATGCTGTCCAAACAAGATGAGATACATGTTCTTGTTTCTTCTGTCAGCATGTGTAGGCTGACTGGAAGAAACTGTTTATATTCTCACTTATTTTCTTTATTTTACAGCTGTGAGTAATCCATACTGCTGCACCATATGTTAAATACAATTGAAAAATACTTCATCTTCTGTGTTCAAAGATTTAATCTCTTGTATTGGGGTGAGGGTATGTAATGGAGCAGACATAAAATACTGGGAGGTCTCTTGTGTGTAGAAATCTGAAGAAAAGTGTCTCTTCAACATCAAAGGCTTACCACTGCCTGAGTGCTAATCTCGTTAACCAAACAAGAGACAAGCCCAGTGACAACTATGCTACCCATTTCAGTATAATTTCTTAAAACTTCTGTCAACTTTCTGCAACGCTTTCTGAGCAAATAGAAACTGGCCTTCAGACCAATGGAGTATGAAAAATCATGAAGTTTCCTTGGCAATAGGAGGATCACTTTTATACTTTTAAAAATAATTTCATTACGATTTCTTCTCTAAGCACCCTCTCCCCTCAACTATGCCCAGACCTCATACTAGAAAATAACTTCAGCACTTGTATGAATGTGACCAGGTAGCTAGTTCAATGGACTCTGGGGGCTGAAAGATACTCATATATAAATGCTCTATAGATAATTTGTCTGATATAAGATCTGCTGCAGTAAATGGAAACCTCCCACTGACTTCAAGTGGCTCCCGGATTAGGTGTTTGGCAAGGCCACAAACACCGCCTGTGACAGAGAAGCAATTCAAGTTGTATTATATCACATTTTCTGCCTCTATCTGATTTCTTATTCTAGACTACGGCAGTGTGTTAATTGTGCTGGGCTTCTTTTCTTGTGCACTTGCTGAATATCGTTTCTGAACATAGGGCCTTCCTCAGGCACCCAGCCTGGTGGGTGGTCAGATTTGAATTCTTGCATCTACAGTTGTAATTGGATTGTCTTTAGCGTCTTCCATGAACAGCTAGGGGCAAGATTAGGGTGTCTGTGAGGCATCTCACAGCAATTATCAAAAGACTTTTGGAAAGCTCTGTGAGATCTCTGGGAACTTGCTCCTCCATCCTTTGCAGTTGTATTGTCAAAGAAATGCAGCAGAGCAGACTCATTTTCTGTTCATGTTGCACAACCACTTAGGACTGTGTTGTGCTGAAGGTCACAGCCACTTGAAAATTGTTTACGTAAGTCACAGCCGAACAGAGTTTAAAATCTGTTAGTTGTTCTTGCATTCTTATACTCCACTGATCCTTCTAATCTGGCTATAATTTATAACCACATCTGTTTTGTGGAGTGCGGTGGAAGAGGTGAGTCAAATTCAACAGCTGACACAAGGTCTAAGAAATGCCCAACATCATTTAAGATTGGAAGAGACCTCAAGACAATGCCCTTGCCCAAGGTAGGATCAGCTTCACCCATCACATTGCCAGAACTCTTCCTAACCCCAGATGCATCTCTGAGGTTCTGAAACCTCTCCAGTGGATCATTTCCAGTGTTTCAGTATCTTTACTATGAAGAAAACTCTTCCTAAAGATGCTCTTCTTTCTTGTGGTACTTTACACCAATTACGTCTCCTTCAATCCACCATGGGCGTGGAACACTGGAAGACACTGTAAGCTCCTTACTGTGTGGGAGTTGTACTGAGACCACAAACTCATCTAACAGATGCACCAAACAGAAGATTTTGCACGTTAAGTCTGCAAGCTGTTTATTAATAACCTATTTCTGGTGCTTTGCCCCTTGGAATCTCTATGCAGTAAATATTATAGAAGGAAATGTTTTTTCTTCTTTTCTTGCCCGAGCCATGGTTTAGGCTCTTGCAAGTGCAGCAGTTCAGAAGTATTAAGGTTGGCAATGCTGCCGTGACTTAATGTCCATTTGTGATGCACCAGCCCTTCCCTGCCATATCTCATCTCTTTTGTGGGACAGCTTCCCCCATCCCGAGCAAATGAGAAAGTGTTAAATGGTACTCAGACCAGCCTTGTGCCTGGAGGAAGTACATGTGGCCTCCCTTCTCCAGCTTGTGTGAGAAATTTTCAAGCCTGGAAGATCTGATGCAGTTTTGTGTGAAGACTGCTGCTGCTTTGTTAATGGCAAGTGATTTTGGGGCTGTTGTGCCAAGATCCTGGCCCTTGTAAGGGGAAAATACCCAAAAGACAGATGGAGATGAAGTTATGTATAAGCAGTTTAACAACTCACTGCTGCTGAAAGGGAGGACCTTGTTTTCTCCCACTGTTCCCCCTCTCCTTTTATCTCCAGCCAACCACATGGTCCTGCTACTTATTTTGTACCGTCTCTTGTAGTTGCCAGGCTCCTTTGTAAGCCAAATAATTCGTAGATCAGTCAGTTGGTTTAGTTCAGTGAAGGTCACACAAAGAGCCACAGCCAGTGCAAAAATTTAGAAGGACCAGGAGGCTGAGAGAGTACACTGGAGATGCACTGAAGATCTTCCGGTCGGGTGGAGCTGTGCCCGAAGGCAGAAGTTCTGTTACGGCAAAAGCAAATCTAACAGCTTGTCGTGGCGAGGGAAAATCTTGCTCTTCTTCCTTCTGCTTCCAGCTGTACTTTCCCTTCCTCTCCCTTGGGCCAGCTCTGGCACACGTTGAATCAACTCGTTAAGCAGGCAGAAAACCACACGGAGAGTAAAAAAGAGTTTGCATCTCAAAGGGGTCTGAACCAACGCAGCAAAGGGTCAGCGTGAGGGAGGGGTGGGGAGAAAGGGGGAGTTTGTACCCTCAGTCTGTGCAAGTTGAAGGTGCTGTAGTATGGACAAACTGCAAAGGTCAGTCCCTAGGGTGAGTGGATGAGTGAAATTGAGAGTAACCATCATCACTTTCCTCTGACCAAAGATGTAAGGAGCTTGTTAAGAACATGATGATAGCACGTGGCCAATATCCTGTCTCTGCTGGGTGCTAGAAAAGAAGGTAAGGACAGAAGTACATTCTGAGATTTCTCTGGTATGCTCTCCTAGCTTCCAGCTATCTGTGGCTTAAAGGCTTCCTGAGTTAGAGATCATGCTTTTGTGTTTCATGGCCCTTGACACACTTTCCTTCTGCAAATTTATTTGAATCCATGAAAACTTTGGCATAATAATTTGACGTCCTTGGATGAAAAGAACCATAGTAATATAAAAACAAATCTAGCAGAAAACACCGGGATTTCTCCACTATGCTGGAAATTTTGTGTAAACAACAGTTTCAAGTGTTTTTCCTGAAATACATATCTGTATCTGGAAACAAAACCAAAAAAGGTAAAAATATTCAAATATTGGTAACATCTGTGTATCTTTTGCAAAACCATTCCTTCTTTTATCTTTTTTCCCCCCTTTAAATAACGAGAATCTTGTTATAGTTACACCACCCCTACCTACGCGTGCTAAGGGGTTTTGCCTATATTAACAGTGACTCTCTTTCCCTTCCTGCCTTGAATACTCGGAATGATGGAAATTTAGGAGTCGTGGCTGCTGCCAGAGGTCTATGCACCATGGTGTGGTGCTGCTCAGAGCACGTCTCGCTGTCATAGCTTTGAAGTGCCAGAACCAGCCAGCACCCACCTACACCCAGACTCCCAGTGCCTACCAACGCACGGGGAAGCCAACTGATATTATCAGCAAACGTTTTAGCAACTTCCCTAGCCTAGATGGGGCCCCCGGAGCCAAGACATCTCAGTGTAGCCCACTCAGCAGGTAGGTAGCTGCTGAGGAGCTTTCACTGTAGGCTTCCACTTTCCCACTTGCACCTTCTTCATGGAAGATCTTCTGTGTTACTCTATGGAATTGCACTGCGGTGATTGGCACCATTTTGCAGACACTTGGCTCTCTTAGTTTCTTTTTGCCTTCTCTCTTCAGGAAGAGTAAACACCTGGGTAATAGCCAGGTGAATTTACTACCTGTGTGATAGCCCCGGTCTTCAGAACGTGGGGGAAGCTGGCTTCAAATATGCAATTTCTGCCATATTTTCCTTGAATAAAACAGAATAATTTAGGTCAGCAGGGACTTAAAACTATCAGGTCAAACTTCCTCCCCATTCAAAAGACAGATAGCTTCAACATTAGATCAGGTTGCTCAGGGCCTCATCTGGTTTAGTTTTGAGTATCTCCACGGATGGAGATACCACCATCTCTCTGGCCTCACATTTAACCACCCTCATTGTGAAGTATTTTTTTCTTATTATCCATTGGAATGTCATTGATGCAGCTTGGATCTGTTGCCTCTCATCCTCTCACTAGACACCTGTGCGAGCAGTCTGGCTTCATGTTCTCTATAATCCCCATTAGATATTGACAACAGGTGATTAGTCCTTTCCAACCACTGCAAGGAGGGCAGAGCTGTATAGCAGAAATGCTCCAGTCCCATCCCTCCCCTCTTTCCTTTTTGGGACTGTTTTCATTGAATAGTGACTTTGCTTGGGGCCTTGGGGTGGTGTTCCTTGCACTTCTTTTTCCTTTTTTTGGCTCCCACTGGCATCACATTTTTTTCAGGTGAGCTATATTCTACCTGGCTTCTTATTTAGCCCCCATTACCATGGTACAGAACACTGTTATGACTTTATTCCTATCTGCAGGGATACTGGCCATGAAGTCAAGACCTGAAACAGAGCTCCTGCGTTGGGTAAGAGGTATGAGACCTCCACGATGCACTCCAGTGCAAGAGAGAGGCTTACAGCAGCCCAGTGTATGTTGAAGGCTCCTGGCCATTTTTTCGGTGATTCCAGATCTCGGCCAAATAGCTGAGCTTGAGGCCAGGATCAAGGGCACGGATAGATCTGGTGAACTTTGCAGGGGTGGCACGAGAAGCTTCTGCTCCCCCCTTGTCTGCTTGTTGTGGAGAAGGTCATGGCACTTCCAGCAAAGTTTCTGTGCCCGCTTTCCAACCAACCTCCTGCACAACCTGCTGCCTCAGTTCCCACCCCGTCCTTGGCAGTTTGTGTGAAGGCTCTGGGCTGGGACTTGAGCAGCCCAGGACACATTTTCGCCCCTGCCTGCTCTCCGGCAGCTGTGCTGCCTGCCAGGAGCTGCTGGAGCGGGCAGCGGGCAGCAGCAGCGCTTTTCAGATCTGCTGGAGCTTGTCCACTCAAGCAGGTTTATCCGAATGCCTCAAAGAATCCTTTCTAAAGCATTAAGATGGAGACAGATTGCTTCTCTTCTGCAAGAAAGGAAAGCAAAGTCTTGCACCAGAGGCAGGGGGTTGGAGCGGAAGGCATTCGTTTCAAGTCATGACTTGGTCCCTGCAGGTGAATGAACAGCAGAGCTGTGCGGAGTGAGAACTCCCTGGTGTGATTTGCATTGCTCTTTTCCATATGTTCAGTAAAACCAGAGCAAACCTGTCCATGGGCGCTCCTTGCTTCGGTTTAGTTTCTCACCAGATTAAAGCAATCCGATAGGAGTCTGGTTTTAATACGGTACAGGAGCGTCCATCCCTCCACTTGCTCCAGGGTTTGTATTAGTTTAATGAATTGGGTAAATTAACATCTAGTTGAATGGGTGCAACTCTTTCATGTAGATGAGGCCTGAGGCTGCTAGATAAACAAGAGGTGAGGTGAGCGGACCTTTAAATTCTTCACAGCCCAAGAGAAACCTATATGAATGAATTGAGATCTATTTTTGTCTTTATTCTCTACCTTTTAAAAGAAACCATAAAATGGCTGGAACAACTCTTAGCAGAAAGACAGGGCTAGGGAGTGGGTGGAGAAGAACGCCAGGAGGTTACGGGCGCAACTTTTGGCGCTTGTACCTGGGAGCGGCTCATCCCAAAGCCGGGGGAGCTGCCAGCAAGCTACACATGTGCAGCACATGAACGGGTGAAAAGAGGAAATACAGGGGAAGGCTGCAGGGCTAAATCCCAATCCCATTTAAAGTCGGTGGCAAAGCTCCACTGCCTAAGGTTGGCCCTTGGCCCTGAATTCATTTGTTCCGAGGGTTTGCTTGTGCAATTGTTAATCTGTGCTGATGAGCAATAGTTGCTACAGGAAGGGAAAAGCGAAGAGGAGGCAGCGGCGGCAGCACAAGAGCTGTGGAATCTGTCCTGGCCCTGCCTGGACTCGGCATTTCACTGCATGGTTTCACTCTCTGCATTGCTGGAGGGGAGCATCCTCCTTGTGCCAATGCCACATCAAAGTGCAGTGTGTGCTGCAAGATTTCAGCGTCCCAGGGTAGCAGACCATAACAGCCTGAGCTGCCTGTGAAATGAGCTGGGATATGGGACTCAGCCGGACAAAAGCTCACATTCCTTTTGAAGATGTTTGGGGAAACGTAACATCAGTCCTACGGAGTGATCCAGGAAACTCTTACTGTACGGAGAAAATGCACGTGACAGTCACACGTGGGTTTTACATGCCGGTGCTTCCCCAAGAACGTGGTTAACATCCCTAATTACAGATGGGGAAGCTGAAGCACAGAAGGGAAAGGACTTGCCCGATGTCACACAGGAGGTTAGAGGCATGGCAGGGACTGCTTCCCTTGTTGCGCTTTGACCTTGTACTTTATCTATAAGACAAAAATGACCTCCTGCTTTAGGCAGTAAATATTTAACTAATACAGATGCTTCTTTTTAATACCGCAGTATAACTGAAAAAGAATTTTAACTTGCAACACAGACCAAGGGTTTTTTTCTCTGCCAGGTGTAAACAAAACGGTTCTGGTGTGGCTGGAGCACCATCTTTTTTTCCTTGCTGTTCATGTTGCAATGGGGCATTTATAATGACTCTTCCTAATACATCTGTTTTCATGAATCCAGTCATCTGGGAAACATTTCAGATAACATTTCTTTTGAAGATAGTTGAGGAAGCTGAAGATGAAGCATCAGGTGTCCATACCCCTGTTAAATAATATCAGGATATAAGGGGGTTTTTTAGAGCTCTCTTGAGGTCTAGCCAGTACTGCAATTGAAACTCTTCTTAAGAAAAGGAAATCAAGCAAGGCTTGATTGCACTCTGGGGAGGTTAATACTGTCGTATTTTGCTGCTCTCATTGGCTTGTATGCTTAATTTAAAGGAGATATAAATCTCATGTTTGTAAATGAACAAACATCTGTGGTTGAGTTACTCTGATTCTCCTTGGTTTCTCACCTGTTGATCTGAAGCACCTAACACTTGCAGCTATTAGGGGACAATCCACAAGGCAAATTCAGCACGGCTCTTCAGTCTGCAAGTCAACATCCATGCCGAGGCATGGTGAAGTCCGTGGCAGCTGAACCGACTATCTGGTGGGTCCTCAGACAGGAGATGCTATCTCACACACTTCCCTTCTCCAGCCTTACGAGCTCCTCTCCTTTCAGGCAAGCCCTGTATTATTTATTCCTATCAACAAATACTGCATCATTCAGTATTAAGACAGGGCTTGAAAGACAGGCGTTTTGCTCTTCAGTGAATATTTTCTCAATTTTATTGGCAAATGCCAGCTATTTTTTGCCAGCAGAGTCAAAGTATTCAAAGCCTCTCAATGTCTCCATTGTTTGACATAAGACTATCCTTCCTTTCCTGTTAGGTCTCCTGAGCTTTTAGTCAGTCGTCCAAGAAAGTGTTGAATCTGTCACTCTTCCGGCTGACCTATCCAAACTACAAACAACTTTTTCTGAGTTTTCCCTCTGTCTTGTGTAACATGAATTATAACTGAAACAGGATACAACTAAGGCATTTGCAAAAATGATACCAAAGACCAGTGGCTGCAGAAATGCCCCTTTTGCTGTTCAGTCCAGAGATCCTTGTCACTTGACTTTAACTGTAAGTTGCCATTCTGCAGCACCTCCTTCCTGTGATCCATAATGCCCTGTAAAGGTGTTTATTTCTGAGCTTCTCCAACCATATACTGGTCCCTATAGCTGGGTGGTATGAAGCCTGAATTAGCTAATTAAAATTAAGGCACAGACTGATGACAGTGGTGGCTACCCCTGACAGTAGCTTACCAAGATACGCGCGAAATCCCTTGGAGTCTATAAATGAAAATAAAGTGTCTTTCTCTTCAGCTTGTGTGACAATGGCTATATGAAACCCTGTGTCCCATATCATACAGGAGGTGAAGCTGATGATTTTGGTAGCCCCAGGTCTCTGAAAGGCAGTGGAAGTCTTAAATGGAAGGTCCTCTTTCTCCCATCCTAGCATTTCATCCCCATATGTATAAATTATGCCACTAATTTCCACTCCACGTTTCTTCCTTTTCCCATAGTAACATCTATATTACATAAATTGCAAGGGAAAACTAGTGGAAGCTTTGCACAAGGACCTGAAAATTTACTGTTAATAGTTATTTCTTCAGTTTGGGTCACTGAATTAGACCTTATAGACCTTCTAGCAGCCTTCCAGTACCTAAAGGGGGCCTACAGGAAAGATGGAGAGTAACTCTTTATCAGGAAGTGTAGTGATAGGACGACGGGTAACGGTTTTAAACTGAAAGAGGGTAGATACAGATTAGATATTAGGAAGAAATTCTTTACTCTGAGCGTGGTGAGGCATTGGAACAGGTTGCTGAGGTAAGCTGTGGATGACCCATCCATGGAAGTATTCAAGGCCAGGCTGGATGGGGCTTTGAGCAACCTGGTCTGGTGGAAGGTGTCCTTGCACAGGGCAGGGGGGTTGGAACTAGATGATCTTTAAGGTCCCTTCCAACTCTAACCGTTCTAGGATTCGATGATTCTGTGAATTCAATAGTCCACTATGGAAGAAGTGTAAGTGAGCCTCTAAGGCAGGCAGTCCAGCTTCTCCTATAGAGAGAGAAGCCCTGAAGAGTTTCTCATACATGGAGTTTGCTTCTTAGCAGGCTTTGGGCATAGCACTGGGGCCCCACTGATGTTTGATGGGGAGTACAACCTTTCTGGCACTGGTTCTTTGTGCTCTCCCCAGTGTAAGTCACAGTGATGCCTTGTCCATCACTGCTGACTGCGTTTTCAAGGCTGTTTCCCGAAGCTTCTAACCACATTACTTGCTTTTTGCCCCAGGTGAAGGATGTGGGCATAACAGGAGCCCAGCTGTCGTTAGCATGGGTCAGCTGTAGTCTGCTAGTCAGTGATGTTTCTCCTGGATGAGATGACGAGACTGTCTTATGTTACCTCTAACTCCATCGGCTAGCTGGGTTTCCTTGTAGAGGCTTCTTCGCCATCTCTAGCTGTGGTGGGCCCAGTGGCATAACCTCCACGGCCTGGGAGGTAGCACAGGATAACAGCAGCTGTTTTGCACTTTCAAGCCTCCATCCCATATGTGGAAGAGCTGGTGAGCTACCATGTTCTATGAATGCCTAAGACTGCATAACTTCTAATCTTGGATATCTGGTGCATATTCTTCTGCATATCTTCCCTCCCTCCCCCCAGCTAGCCAGACTTAACATCTGGAATTGGGTTGGGAAGATTACCAAAGTGTAAAGGCTTAAGGTTGCTCTAAACCAGGCAAGTAAGCAGGCTGTCCCTTACTGGTGCTTCCCCTTTTGTCTAAAAAATATCCCATCTAGTGTTTGTTGCAAATAGGAGGTGGTTACTTTTGGTCTCTAATGTGACTCCTCATTCAGCCTTTATTTCCAAACTGGAATGAAAATACCAGCATTGCTTTAATTTGCACCAATAATCTTAGAAAGCAGCAAAAAGACTGGGCAGAACTGCAATTGTTTGTTCAAAGCGTGTTTTCAGACTTCTGGTTCTTCAGACTAAACACCCAGAACAAGATTTTTCTCACGTTGTCTTTCCCTCTCATTTCAAGCACTGAAAACATACTTAATATATAGCTAATAAAATAAAAAATATAATTAAACACTAACTCCTTATTAAATGTACAATCTTCTGGTTTGCTCAGAAGGGATCTGCCCGCTAAAGCGAATGTATCTTCATAGTATATATTGCACAAATTGGCCATTAATACTAAACAGCTGTACAGAAGTGTACCAGAGTTGAAAAATGTAAGTTTTTACCTATGAATTACTTAAAATCTTTATAGTCTGTTATTTACTTTTTTGTTTCTTGCAGGCTTATACACAGAATAAACATCTGCTAGATCAAGAGATTAACAGGAATATTGAGTGAGGGTTCAACACTTCACCTATGAGTCTCCAGGTTAAGTCCAGCCCAGATGATTGAAGTCCTAATTGCCACTTTAAAATATCAAATACCCTCATCTCTCATTATTTGCAGCAGGGATCACACATCACCTCACAGGGCTGGGATCTGCCATTTTTGCCTGCTTCCAATAAAGCTTAGTGATTTCAGTCCGGTTTGTGAGGAGGCAAAAGCCCAGCTACTTCGTGCCAGTTCAACCTTTAGGGCTGGCTGCCTTGGGAAAGGGCATGAGAAGATGGAAACTGAGTTAGATTCCTACCGCTGTAACAACGTGCAACTGCATGGGATATCTGCTCTACTCTGATGTGGTGTAACTGTCCTATAACACTTCAGACTCCCAGGCTTGGTGTTTCATAGCTTCCATCGGTAAGCATGCTGCAGTTGGTTTACTTGGCAGTATTATTAAGGATTTAGAGGAGTGCAGAAAAGATCTGTTTTAAAACAAAAGGGTAGGGCAGCAGGGATATTTGTGTGGGTACTGAAATAAGACTGAATGAGCTTCCAACAGCCATGGACAGTGGGGCAAGGAGCAAGGTGACACTCATTGGGAAAACCGCCGGCTGGAGAAACAGTGTGGTGCTGGATGCAGCTGCTGGGTGTCCTTGCAGAGCCTGCCAGTCTTTTGAAAAATGGGAAAATGGTGGCAGTTCCCCTTTTACCAAACGCTTCATCTTCTCTGGAAAGAGAATTGTGATTTATAAATATTCAGGAAAAGATCAAGGAGCCCATTCTGTCACTGCTGTCCAGCCTCATGACTCCAGCGGAGGACAGCCACACCATCATATCTGAGCAGCACACAGTGCCTTCCAAACATCCCTTCCCTCTGTCACTATCAGACCTGCCACAGCAAAACTCCCGCGCAACATCCTCACTGCTCCCCTCTCATCCTGGTTCCTGCAGGTCAGCTTCTGGGGGCAACATCCTTTTTTTAACCCTGCATGAATCTAGCAATATTAAGGATGGAGCCAGAGGTGGCTGCAGAGAAATGATAATTAATGAACGCTTCCGTGCAATACAGAAACACTCGTTCCTCATTGTTTGACTGCCTTTTGCTCCCACCTCCTCCTGCTTTTGTGCAGCAGGAACTGTTTTTCACTGAAGGCACTGACCAAAAATAAGCACTTTTCTCAGATACCTTGTTTTAAAACTTATTGTCCCAGCGTGACTCGGGTTCTTCTTGCTCTTAGAGTATGTAACCTAGGAAGGTTGACCCACTCAGTTATTGAGGTATTCCTTTTATTATATAGAACAGAACAATCCTGCAGCAATTTCAACAATTCCTAGTTATAAGCAAAAATAAAAGCCAAACAAAGCAAAACAAACAAAGCAAAAAACCCCAAGCCCAGAGCTCAGGATGCCAAGGCGTGCTTAACTTCCGTTCGTTCTCCAGTGTGTCATTTCCTTCTTTGTGCACCTCTTTCAAACCTCATCAAAGGCTCATCTGCCTCTCTGTGCAGTCAAATACTTCCATGGACAGCGTTCAGTCAGATGATAGCTCATTTTCAAGGTCCTCTGCAATAGCTGGAAAATGCAAATCCAAATGTGAGGACCTGCGGTATCTTGCTTTGCATTGAAGTCTGAGTGGTTTTGCAACTTTTATTCCTTTGCACACTTTATCCTTCCTTACTTTGTTACAGCTGAGGGGAAAAATCCATGCAATGCCCAACTACATGCAAAAGAAGCTGGTGTGACTAGAGATAGACAAAGATGACGATTCTCTAGATCTCTACATGGGTCCGTCTCTGGATAGATGAAGATCCTCCCTCACACAGTAAGTATGAGATACGTTAGTGTACTAATGGCTCTCTGTCATTTAGTAACACCATTACAAAATAATTTTTCTTTACTTTTCCATTCATCCCAGACTATTTTTCTGGCATCAGTCATTCCCTGTAGTCTTCTAACCTCCCTGTCCTCACTGCCTAAACAAACAGAAGAGATCAAGTCTTCCACAGTGTTTTTCAGCGTTTCAGAGTCAGGGTTAAACTCATAACAGAGTTTATAGCATAAATCTTTGCCCCCTGGTAAGTCCAAGGAGGTGGAAATGTTCCTTTCCTTGGTGTCATCTATGTTGCTAAATAAAACAGGAGCAGGTGTTATTTTCTGGCCCAAAGACAAGTGGCACAGCCTGGCTACATACACACCCTACGGTGCTGTGGTCTTCCCTGGGCCCATGTGGTGGCCTTGTAGGCCTAAGACACCGTACTTTGAGGTTCAAAGTGTCCAAAGCAACACAACGGCTGTGCTGCATCCCATCAAGCTGGTGTCTTCATAGTATGAACATGAGGGTGCCTATGTTTGGTGAGCCCTGGCGTGCAGCATGAGGGGCCAGACATCCTTGAGGATGCAAAGCCTGCGGAGATAAAGCTGGAGGACCACGGAGGGAACCAGAGCTGGCTCTGGACTATCCATACTGCATTTTAGGAATGCCTGCTATCCCCCAAGCCATGCCAGGCATTCCCTGGGAAGGTACGTATGGGCACAGGACACAGCTATATGAGGAAAGGTACCGACAGTTTAGCAGGCTGCACAATTGATAGTGAAGAGCCTGAGTTTGATTCAGCTCTGGAATTAAACAGGCACAATATATCTTCACTACATATATCTTTACATCAGTCAGGCAGACTTTGTATCCCTCCACATGTCCATGTGGGCTGATGCACTGGTTATTTTCTGTGTTGTGGCTCTGGGTTGTTTTCATCACATGGCAATATTTTTGTTAATGGCACAGAATGACCCAGAGCACGTAGCAAAACTGCTCGTCTCAGGTATTATGACATTTCTGTGGTCAGCCTTTGTTGAAAGAAAGGTTTGATGGGGGGGATTTTTTCAGGGTTGCTAAATATCTCCAGCTGCTCTAAAAATCACTGGAGTTGTGGGGAATAGCAGTTCTGAGGGTTGGGTCTGAAGAACTTACTGTTAAGTGTTCTGCTGTGCAAGGGAAGAAAAAGGGAGGGGATGGGAAAAGTGAGATAAGGTTTGTCATTTAAACCTAAACACAGAATAGCCTCACCTTATATCTTTAAATCTGCATCAATTATAATGCCTTGTTCACTTGCAAATTTCACTTTAAGATAAAGAATCATGCCTGGTTTGTTTGCCATTCCTACAGCCAAAGACAAGCTTCACTTACTCCTCTCTTATTTTCAATGACTAAGACTGAAAGAGCTAAAATTACATTTCCTTCCCCCTATGGAAACCTGATGAACCAGTGTGAACCTGCACCTGAGAACCCCCGGGAACGCCGAGGATTTGGCCACACAGATCGGACAGTTGGATGCTTAATTGCGTTCTGGGCACAAAGCCTGCTTGAATGTGCGTCTTTTATTAAGTGTGTGGGAGGCCGGCACAAAAATTAGACCCCATTAAGGTGCCAGAAGGAGGAGAGTGGTGCAAAGGCTTTGCAGTGCCTGTCTCCACTGCGCTGGAGAGCGTCAAGCTGCCCACGTCAGAAGCCCTCTGAAAAATGTACGCTGAGCGTCAGCCTGGAACTCGTAAGGGACGCACAGATTTGCTGGGGGTGCTAGTAGAGACCTGAACGAATAGTTATTTAACGAGCTGATGAATAAGGTCAGTGCCGGGAGCAAAAGCAGAACCAGAGCTAAGGGAAAGAGAACCTGAGCGGACGTGAGGGGACCAGGAGCTTGGGCAGAGCAGCAGGAAGAGCTGAGGTGTGCTGGGAGCACGTAAGCCCTGCAAGGGAGATACTCTGATAAAAGGGTTCACATAGAGATGGGGGTGAAAAGGGGATTTCAGTCAAAACAGGGAAGTGGTGTATTGGGATGAGTCCGGGAAGTGAGAATTTTGTTAGATAAAAGGGTCACGATTTTTCAGTTTCTTTAAAGATTAAATTAGCGGTGTGGCACTCACTCCAGATCTGTGATTGAACTTTCCCAGGCTTTCCAAAGAAGACGATTTGGAGCCTTTTTTCTGGATGGGGGCCTCTTTACTATTCTATGCATCTTTGCATGAATTGCTATGGATGATGAAGTCATCCTTGTAGAGGGAGTAAGATCTGGGCCTGCCTTGGAAGTAAAGTAGCCACTTATGTTTTCCCCCCTCCTATCATCTTGGTCACCTGGTGAAGATGCGTTGTAGTGCTGGCACACAAATGCTTGCAGCTTGCATCAGTCCTGAAAAAGCATAGTGCGTTACAAACACGACATTTTAATATTTTGAGTATCAAGATCTTTTCAGTCATCTCTTCATTATATTTTGTAGTTACAACCCAGCTGAAGCACAATAAGCTGGTATAGTCAGTGTTCAATATATCTTACGGTGTTCGCTTAGGATTTGTAACTCGGGTCTGTCCTTGGGACTCTAAATCAGAAACATGAGTGAAATGCATTGAATGATCCCATTAATATAAATAGCACTAAAGTTAAAAGCAAGGCTCCGTGAAAGGACTTTTGATACACTGGCTACCGTCGCCCTCGAGTCAGCAGGTGGCATTATAGAACAATCAGAAATCACCAAACCTTCGCCGCCTCCCGCTCGCAGCCCTAGACCTGAGCCTACAGGGGAATGAGCATGAAACCCGCCTGTTCAAAACACATGAAAACGCACAATGAGCAGTTGCCAATTAGGGCCGGGGCTATTGTCTGCTAAAGGTCAAGTGTTGGCCTTGCTGAAATCTTTCAACACCGGCTCCAGCGAGATTGGAATTTAATATATTTTATACAGCTGAAAAGTTGCTTGGCCCTACGCAGGGCAGACCCAGCCTTTCCTCTCCCCTTCCCCCGTATTCCCCAGGCTGGCAATACGTGCTGGGAAACCTCGGGGAGGGAGGAACCTGGCTTTTTAATCTGCTGCCACCTCCCTCCCTGTAGGTATTGTGGAAGAATTGAGTTGTTGGCAGGGCTGTAGACAAGGAGGTGGTTTGGCAACATGGGCAAGGGGAGGGTGTTTGGGACTGGGTTTGTTTTACCGTCTCCCGAGAGATTTTCTTTATAACTCTGGTGGTACATGTTTTTACAGCTTACTACTTTTAGTATCTGTCACTTGAAAAGAATAGATGGTCTAGATACAGAGGAAAAAACCATGTGCAAGCAGCAACACGTAACCAACAAAAAGAAAACTTTCCCATGAAATGCCCTAGTGGTACAGATGTTGCAGGGTGCTTAACGAATTGCAGGTTAGGGAAAGACTCAAGACTTTCTGGCTAGCTTCAGGATCCAGAGGCTGCAGATGAGAGCCTTCAAGCTTCCTCGGGTCTGATGCCAGACAATCCATCAGTCTAAGGACCATGCCAAGACACTGTACCTTCCAGCAGCTGCAGCTGGCAAGGATCTCTTCCCAGACTCCGAACCAGAAATCAGAAGTTCATGTTTGTCTATAGCTCCCATGCTGTAATTGTTGCTGCACGGCAGAGTATGGCCCGGTGGGGCTCTTGGTGATGCAAGGGGTTTGACTTGCACAAAGGCAGAGGTGAATCCCCTCCCTCAATTCCCAGTGTAGGATGGGCTTCTCCTGGTGCTCCTTTTGCCCCTTCATTTGGGGGCTGGTGTTTATTAAATCGGATGGTCACTTTGCTTCCCAGGCCACAGTGATTAGTGACTGTGGTGTCGCTAAGGGCTCTGGGCTACAGTGTCCCCTTGGGAGTGCAAGTTCAACTTTTAAACCCCTGCACAAGGGTTGACCTTTGTTTCCACCAGTGGCACAATTAGGATGAGCTCAGGGTGGTCCTGGAGAGGATGTCAACCTCCCTTTAATTGCTGGTGACAACAGCCACAGGCTGGCGTTGGGCATTGCCCACATACTTGTGTAGTCACCAATGCGCCATCTGATTTTGTGAGGATGTTTTCCCATGGGCATTGGCATGGAGCTGGGCCACAGCCCAAGTTACTGGTTAAACCCACGGTTTTAACGTGCTAATCCCCGAGTTTGAAATACCTGTACTCTGCGTGTGTGTGTGGTCCTGAAAACTTACCAGTCTACTTGCAAAAAAAAAAAAGAAAAAAAGAAATTATAATATTTGCCCATTTGTTGCCATGGTGACAAAGGAGTGTGGGACAAAAGAAAGATATTCCGGTTGCCCCGGGCCTGTGAACGAGCAGCATCAGAGAGAGTTGGTGAGAATGTGCTGTTAATTGTAACCAGAAACACAGTAGTCAGCCACCATCACTGCAAAGTGTTCTTCAAACCCTCTTTCATGTCCTGCCATTGCAAAATGACATCCTCTAAAGGATGACAAAGAGCACTGTCAGCTGGACTTCCATTGTACCAGGCTAGACTTGGCCCATAAATTAAGCAAACTGAAAATCTAGCCTTGCTCCCTCCAGGTATTCGTTTTCCTAACTTTATCGATAACCTGGCACGAGGAGATCTTGAACCGAAATGTTATCTCGGCGCTGCCAAGACTTGCAGGGGAGCTGGAGGGGGAAGGCAGTGCTGCTGACTCCGGAGATAACAGGTGGAATGCAACAGTAGCCGCTCTTGTCTGCGGTAACTTCCAGTTAAAGCTCTCCCATGCTGCGGGACCCTTTGCCCGTCCCAGCCTGTAGACCTCCTTTGCCAGCCTGGACAAAGGCATGCAACAGAAATCCGAGGCAATTTCACAACTTCTAGGTTCTGACTGCATTGAAAAAAATGCGTAAAACCCCTATAAAAACCCATCCCCCATGCATTTGTGGTGATAAGGAGGCACATTGCTGCTTCCTGGATACAGAGTATGGGCTCAGAAATTAATTGTAATTGTTGGTTCTCATTCTGTACATGCACCACATTTGGCATGAAAAGCGTCTGCACCTTCTGTAAATCCCTCTTCAATTATGTGGAAGTGACGGGTTTAATTTAAACCATGGCTGCTCCTAGCTAGCTTAAAAATAAAATAACATAAAAATAGAACCACCCAAATCGGTCATAGTATCTTGGCCCTGTTTACGTTACATACACATTTTTTAATCTGCTGCTATATAGATGGAAATGTGAAGCCCGCTGTCAGAGCTACCTAGTCTGTAAGGTTTCAAGAGGCTGTTGGATCCCTGTGTACCTGGCTCTTCTGAAAAATTATTTTCCCTGTCTCAACCTACATTCTTCTATTTGCAAGAACCCCGAAGATGATGCAACCTTCAGATCAAGTCCATAATCATGAAAAAGCTGCTATGCTGGGTCCATGGCCATAAGGATGCCTGAGCACAGTATTTTTTGAGGCACTGTTATATAGCTCTTGCTAGGTAAAATGGATTTTTCAAGAAGTGAAAGGGCAGTGGGACAAAAATGTGCCCAAATTAAACGCAGTCTTATTGATGTAGTTTTAAATACAAAGCTGGTCAATATAAAGATCACAGGATCTGGCTTCTAGTCATCAGAGATGGAAGAATACTTACCAGATAAAGCTCTGCAAGGGCAGAATATAGTCCCGCCTAACAGAGGACTGGCTCTCATCTTTCATTGCTCTTTCTTCCATTAACTTGATCTTTGATCTCAGTTCCTGTTAGAAATAACTGTAAACAATGATGATGTTCTAGGCCATTAGCCAGATGTACAACATAGCAAGAACCCTGCCACTCACAGACCATCTGAAAAAAAAGACACATACAAGAGTAATGCTTAAGAATAATAATAATATTTTTCAGGAAAGAAGACACAGCATTTTCATTTCCTGCAGGATCTGTCTGTCATGTCTGAAGCAACTCAGGCTGCTGGAAATGTGGTTCACAACAGCCCTTTCAGAATCATCAGGCCCAAGCACCCACAGCCAAGCTAACCTTTAGTTTAACAAATATAGGTGTTCAGTTCACCTATATTAATAATTTGGTACCCATTCCACCAGCAAGTTCTTGACAGACAAGATAACTGAGTAACAGATATTACAGAAATTGACCTTATAACAGGGTGTTGTCATGACTTCAGTTTAGCCTCGATCTATGCAGATTTTGAATTCTTAAAGCTTCCAGCCCACAGCGGTGACATGCTGGGTAGCTCCTGGAGCATGGCTAGTGCTGTGGAAGGACTGCATTCTCAGACAGAGCTGCCCGGGAATTCCTGCCCAGAAAACATCAGGCTGAGCCCAGGCTGATGGTGTTCATATAAAACTGCAAAGTGCATCTTTTAATTCATAAAGTCTTCCGCTGATCTAACCGATAAATTAACCCACATAGGTAGCATTCTTCACTGAGGAAGGAACATCAGAGAAAAGCCAACAGTCTTTCTTTAAACTTTCATAGCCTGGTAATTTTGTACAGCTTGATAGGCAATATATAAAGGAAAGATGTGTGGAACAATCAGGTTAGAGACTTAATACTTATATGTATTATGTATCCATTATTTATAGGCTTTTCCTAAAGCATTGTTTAGTCCCATTCACAATCCCGAATATTTAAAAGTTGAATGTAAAGCCTATCACTGGGAAAATTATGCAGAGATGGAGATCTGCTTTAAATGTACTCCTAAGTACTGTTAGAGAGCTTTTATGAATAACAGACTGTAGCACTTCCTATTGTTTTATATTTTGTCCTGTTTTAGAGACTTAAGAGTGATGTCATAACAGAGGGAAACTTGTCATGGACACACATTGAAACCTGAACACAAGGAGAAGACCTTTGATAACAGATTTGGATGGATAGATGGGTAATTCAATAAGGGGAGAAAATGCTGAATTAAAGACATTTTTAGAGTTACTTAAATGCATGTCTCAGAAATTCTACCTCTGTTCAGAGGCACATGCTGATCTGCAATCAAATTACTATGTCCAGCTCTGCAATTTCAATCATTCATCCCATTTATAGGGGTCTTTTTGTCTTGAATTAGGCAAAATGTGAGCCCAACAGGAAATTAAGCAACCAAGCAAAATCAGGAAATTCACTCAAGTGGCTTAGCCAGTGGAATGCCACTGCTGTCTTCAAACTAAAACTCCAAAGAGAAGAGGTTGAACTGCAGTCAGATTTCTTTTCAAAGTGGCTAATGTGCTTTTAATTTGTACATGGTTGGTAACCAGGAAAAAACAGGCAGAGCCTTACATTGCTGTTGTGAAGTTTCCTTTTAATTTTTTTCACATAAGGCCTTCGCATACAGACAGACATATATATAATGTTTTAAAATGCACCACTTGTAAAAAAATTAGAACAGCTATCTTGATAACAAAGTTAGAGATGCTCATTATAAATGAAGTACCCGCTGAACTGAAACAGGAAACATACACTCAAAGATTGCACTTCTTCCTCAAAAAGCATATTTGATGATAGCTCTCGGGGCAGGGGGGAGGGAAATTCTTTTAGCTGTTTACAGTGGCCTCTCTGCATTTGGGATCTGCAGATCTGTATTTTAACTGATTTGGGGGGGGGGAAGCTACAATTTTTGGTTCACAGAAAACACCCCACCCACCCCACCCCCCAAACACTCAAAGCAATTTCTTGCTTGCAGATTACCATTATTATTTATCTACCCAAAGTACCTAGGAACTCTAGTGATGGTCCAGGTCCCTGTTATGCTGGGCACTGCACCAACATGGAATAAGTATACAAGTCCTTGCCTGAAGAATTGCCAAAGGAAGGATGAGGCAAGAGGAGAGAAGCAGGCAGCCACCAGAGTTCAGGGAAAAGAGCCTGTGCATGGTGATCAGCCTGGTTAGCAGCATCTTCAGCACACCACTGGCAGGCTTTGCCAAGCTTCTGTAGATCTTGGAGCAAAGTCAGAGCTTGCGACGGGATATGAGAAGAGATAACCACAGAACATTGCAGATACTTAGAGGGAGTTTCTCCAAAGCCTGAAGACTGGCGTAGGAGAAAGCCAAGATGTGTCCGTTGGTACTTTAATAAGAAGACAGAGGCTCCATGGCTGGTATTTATTACAGATTCTGGTGGCCGTCATTGTGTTAGATATACTGCAGTTTGAAATCATGTGCATTTTTAAAATTGTAATTGTAAATATGCATTGCTGCTTACTTAGCAATGCACTGCACTTGCCATTGATTTAAACTAAACCATGAGAGGCTTCATAAGCTTCGAGAAGAAACCATGGAGCGTCTGTGGGTGCTAGGTTTGGGGCTGGAGGGTCTCACTGGTTCTTCCTGAACCCAGTAACTGTATCACAGTCTTCCTGATCAGTTCCTTTCTGGGAGCAAGGCTTTGTACACAGCCTTCGACATACTTGTAACAATCCCAGTTCAGTATTAGAACAATGGCTATAATCAAATCTCCTGTCTTTAGCCAATAGCATCAGAGATGAGGGGGAAATTATTGCTTTCCCACTTTCCTTTTCCCAGCACATAGCCACCAGTGCGTGTCATCCGTGCTTGTCCATGCACAGCTGTGTAAGATGTAATACATTTAAAACCAGTTGGACAACTTCAACTTAATTTGGTAAAGGTTTAGAGGCCTTTTGGAGGTTGCACAAAATTTATGCAAGTAGCCAACTGAACAGAAGACACCCTACAAGTGTGTCTGAAGACAAAGCTGCTTAATCAGCTCCTGCAGTCCTAGACAACAGAGAACAGAGGAAAAAAACCCCAAACTTGTGAGGCTTTCACCTACCCCAGCTACAGAAAAAGATTCAGTCAGGACTTGCATCTTAGTCAGTCAGCCTTGAAACACATCCAAAAGACACCAGGTTTCATTAAAACAGAGTTTTAAAATTTATTAGCTCCAATATTATCTGGGTCCTTCTTTGGAGACATCCTAGATGTCTCATAGCTCAAAACACAGAACAGTTTAAGTGGGTACTTTGACGTGATGAGGGAACCTCTCTTTCTACAGGACTGATGGATGTCTCTTCCTCCCTTCCACAGGGTTGATGGGGGGGTCAGGAAGACATTTCCCTCCCAGTCAGGGGAGCAGGGACAGGAAGGTTCATTTGTCTTTTTTTATCCCCTCCTTCTCCAGCCAACAGTCTGGTTGACCCCCTGAATCATTCAGGCCATCATAAAAGCCTCAGGCCATGGTGATCACTCTTGTTTTCTGCTTGTGAAACATAGGTTAGTCTCCTGAGAACTAAAATGCTTTAGTTTAATTGAAGCCTTTGGGTTTAATATATAAGTATCTTTGCTAAATGTAAAGGCCTGAGGTAACTAGAGGTCACATTAGGTGATTTTTTGGTGCAGTTCATAGTGTCTGAGGGGCTCAAGAGGCAGAAGCTTTTGTGAAAGGTAGATGGAGGTAGAATAGGCTATGAAGGGCTTTGAATGGAAAGACAGGGAGAGTGTGATTAACACAACAAAAATAAAGCCAGTGGAGAGTTAGAAGGAGAAGGCTAGTGTGGCTAACGGACATGGCTAGACAACCATTGCAGCAGCAGTGTGAATGGATATGAATGAGATGAGATTGTATTAGTCGAGGACAAAAGTGAGATAAAATTAAAAGTACTATCTGAGTCACAATGGGCTTGATCTGTCAGTTACGCATCTGGGACGGGATTTGCAAGAGACAGGCTGCAATTTTAGTTTGAGCAGAGGAGCTAGGTCTGGGAGCTTGAGTAGAAACATGGCATTTGAATTGCCTTCTGCAGGGGAAATTATCTAGAAATATAAGATGTAAAAGAAAACCCTTCGACACATGAATATACCTGATGATTAGTATGCACAAATCTATGTGAAGAATTCACGCTTAAAATCTTGGGTATATATCACTCTGCACAGCTGAAATGCAAATGAAAATTCATCCTTAAATCCCTGTTTTGATTTGCTGATTAAAATAGTTCCTTCTTTATCTAACCACAGTCAATTTAGGAATGAGATAAAGTGAAATACAGATATTACTGGTTTGCAACCACTTTGTTTTCCAGTAAAGTTTCATGTTTGAAAGATCTTTGTTTCCTGGAAACTGATAAAAGACATTAAGGTCTGACACAATGCCACTGCCCGCTGCACATCTTACACCACTTCTCCGCAGATTTTGAGGTAGAATAAAAGAAAATAATATCTATGCAGGTATAAACAATTCTTATACTAAGGAAGTACTTATCCAGTGTGTTTCCACAGGAAAATTAATTTTTTTTCTTGCTCCCTCAGATTTCTGGATAAGTAATAACAGAAAAGTACAGAACAGTGCTAACTACTATCTCCTTAACACAAAAAACGAAAACAAAACCAAATCAACCCAAACCCAACAAACAAAAAACCAACCCCCCAACTCATAAAAAATGAGAAGCAGATGAAATGCCTCATACAGAAATTCTGTATTAAGGATGGTGAAATATAAGAAGTGTGATACATTGTGCAGAGCATGCTTTAAGTAATAGTGCTTATTAACCAAATTTATTTGTTAGCGGTCTGTCTTCTCTATGCCTTGTATTGGAAATCACTAGAGGAATTTGCAAGAGTTCTATAAGCCCTGTCCTGGCAGAAAAATGGGAACTTGAGAACTCAAGCAGCCCTCCTGGCTGCACCAGGATGCAGGTAACTGATGCGCCTTCGCTGTCCCTAGCTTTTTTCAAGGAGAGACAAGTTGGGGAAAAGTTCTGGGCTGAGAAAAGGCTCACTCAGGAGGCAAATAAGCCATTTTGTAAAGCAGGCAAGTGTAGGGAAGGTCTAGGAAGGAAGTGCTGTATATTGCAAAAAGAACAAGGCACTTGGAAACGTACGTAGGAAGGACTGGAAACTTGAGTAGGCAGAAGATGCTTTGGCTGAACTCTTAGCAATTTAGAGTTCTCATGAGCGGGACTGTTCCTAGGGGACTGCAGTGAAAAGCAGAACAATACTGTATTGGCTCAGCACTTGGAGCTTGATTTGCCCTTTTTGAAACCCTGTGGCTAATTCATAACCTGAAAAATCAAGTATACCTTGGCCAGATGGCTCAATTTAAGAAGAAGCAGGCAACTGTGTAGCTGGAATAGCAGGTAAAGGAGGTGAAAGTCTGGATGTAGGAAAAGTCAGCTGTGTACAGGGGGCACGGGACGGAGTCACCCTTCCATGAAATCCAATAAAACCTGATCTGGTCGTGATTAACTCAACATTTTCAAAATCCTTTTAAGAGTTCACAAAGAACATAATGTCTAGCCAACTTGTAGTGGTATACGAGAGACCCCTGACTCTAATATCCCAGGATGTCAGCCCTCTGCTTTTTTCAGATTTTGATGCTGAACACGGCTTTGCTTCTCAATTCCAGCTTGTTTACTTAGCATTCTTACTGCTTTGTCTTATTTATAACAAGCCCTTGAATGTAAGTAAGGAAAAGTACCTTATACAGAAAACTCATCTGTATCAGGTACTCAGAGCAGCCTGAGCAAGGTTTACATTAAAACCACCAACTGATACATATAATTAGTGGCATAACTTCCTCTTGTGCCCAGAACCCGTGTGCTCAGCTGTGAAACTGCTAAACAGAGAGAATGGAGAAGTGTGAAAAGCATCTTTGATGAGGCTCAGCCATGCTCAAACATCCCCTCAAAACATGCAGAATATCACAGGACCCCTCAATACCTAAGCAGTGTCTCCTGTACCCGCTCTATGTCAGTCCAGTTTCTTTCTTGACTCCCTTGCGTGGGGACTCCCTGGGCCCAGAGATGGAATCCACATTGCCCACTCGCTCCTGAGGGCGAGTGCAAAGTGACCCTGACGGAAACAGGATCAGTGAAGGATTTTGTTGGATCTGGAATCTTTCTGACAGGCCTTCATAAATTTGTCTTCTAAAAGAGGCCCCTTTTCCATTACATGTATTTTATGGGGAAACAGATGAATGACTAACAGTGATTGCTACAAGAGAAATACCATGATTTGGTGTAAATTTACCTGAGACTTGCTTTCAATATCCCAACTCGCTTACTTCTCTTGTGTCTATAACTCATTGTAAGAGGACCACGATATGTAGTAAATACACTAACTTTTGGCTTACTAATGCTGTGCTAAGTATAAAGTGATCACTGTACAGCAAAATACCTTTCAACCAATTTGAAATCCTGTTGGAAATGCTCATCTGAACCTTATGAGCAGCTGTGCACGTTAGTGTCTGAACTATTTTTGCACTTCATTTCTTTAACTACATCAAATAGCTGCTGGGCTCCTTATCTACAAACAGTATGAAAATAATAACAAAAAAAGAACTGAGTTGCATAGTGTCCTCTGCTTCCCTTCTTGATCTTAGGTGGTAATTTGCCTAAATTGGCAACAGCTTAGTAGTAGCGTTAAGGTCTTTGTGCTGTTTTTGCGTGAGAGGCCAAGCCAGCAAGTCACTCATGCCTATCTACCCTGTTCTGACTAAGGAGGGGAAAACATTCCCTTTCTTGAATAACTGGATCTAGGAGCTAGGTGGTGGTACAGGATGCAAGAGGAACTGCTAATCCTCTATGGAAAATAAAGGTGTCAAGACGGACCAAACTGAACATACCATCCGTATATGTAGAGAAGGCTTCTATATGCCTACTCCAATAGTTTAGGTGGATAAAATAATCCCCAGGAGGGTATCTTAAAGTAATCATGCCATGACTCAGTTCCTCTAGCTGGAAACTTTCTCTCGAGGTTCATTCTGATTGCACCTATTTCAGCCTATGCTTTAGTGTAAAGATAGCTTTGTGTCTCTCTTTAAGGCTTTTTTCTTTTTCTTTTTTTTTTTTTTTTTTTAATTTAGAAACCTGTCTACATTCATGTCTCACTGTTTTGTTGGAAACAGATGGCCCTTCCTGGAGACACACAGTTGAGTGAACAGACACCGACCACTTTAACATGTGGTAGGTAGCATGTTTGTAATTAGATATTTAAAGTGCTAGACAATTACTATCGAACCTTGTCATGAGGGAAATTTAGGTCTGTGTTTACCAAGATCTGAACTATAAACTGGATCCCTGCCAGAGCCTTACTCTTGGGTATAAAATAAGACTATGGTTGAATACTGAATGACATTGATTAAAGCTGCCACCTGCCCTGTCTCAGATATGATCGTTCACTCCTATCTCCCACCCCAGGTCCTTAGTTTTTGTTGACCGTTGTACGAGATTTGCCCATGTGATAAGTTTTGGGATGCAACCAACTGATCACAGGAGGTACCACCTCTGTAACATCACCAGTTTAGAGCTCAGCTTCCCACCTGTTTTTGGACTGCAGACAGTTGAAGGCATCTCCACCCCAAAAGAAGAGAGTATCAGCCATTGTCGCAATGGAAAAAACAGGGATGAAGCTGGAGAAAAGAATGGAAAGCAATAAAAGAAATCAGCAGAGAAATCACAGGAGAACATTACGGAAGAAGAGAAAGAAGATTTAAGAGTTATCTAATCCATAAGATAATTTAATTACTACTAAGTCTCTATCCTAGTTGGAAATATCCAAGCCATGGAAGTTGAGAGCAGAAGCACTGACTGCTGGGGGAGTGCGGTTTAGGTCCTTTCACGTGCCTCCCCCATCGCTGTAGCCATGGCTGGAAGTAAACAGCTGCCATCGAGAGGCAGTTCAGTTTCAGAAACACAAAGTTCCCCCTGGTTTTACCTTTACTTGCAGCAGAAATAGCACAGTACGCTGGATGAAAGTACTGTGGCTTAACTGAGAAGAACATTAATGTTTCAAAACTACGAAAATGGTTGAACTTGTAGGTGAGGGAAAACCAGTTTTATATCAAAATCTCATGCCTGAGCTGCTAAATTGCAGTGGAATACTTAGATATAATGGTTGTGAAAAATAAAATTGTATTATGATTTCATTTTTTAAAAACCTAAATTGTTAATTCTAAGTTTGGATAAGGATTTAGCAATGAAATGCTTCAGGGATAACTTGTTTTCAACAGGGAACTCTGTGCACAAAACTGATTACAGGATGGAGGCAAGTCCCTGCCAAAGATATGGGTAGGATCACGAAAGCAGATGAACTCCAACTTCCCATGCACTAGAATTCAGAATAAGGCCAGGAGCAAAATGAGCACAACCAGAAAGTATTTCAAGAGCCAAGACTGAACTATGGGAGAAAGCTGTGTACTTTTCTCTGTGTACCTTTAATCATTTGCAAGATCTTTCTAAAGAGAGGTAGGTGTTGATCTTACAGAGAACAAGTATGCTAATTTAAATATTCATTGTATAATTTGGGAAAGGTATCCTGGAAAACTATTTGAAAAGATTTCAGCTTAAGGTTTATCAAAATAAAATAAACATGCAAACTTTTTCAAGGAACTGGGTATTGTAGGGTGTAAAAGTGGAGAACAGTGATGAAGAACAAGCAGCAAAACCTGGTAATGCCGTTTGAAGTAAAATTAGGTTTAAGTTACCAGTCTCTTAAGGTTAAAATTTGAAAGCCTGGAAAATAAGCAAGCTGCACTAAGGATGTCCCAGGAACAGAGTTTTGATTTGGACTCTGCATTTCAACATTAACTCAGGTATCTATTGCGGCATTTTCTTGTACTTCAGAAAAAATCTTACAGGATAATAAGTTAAAGTCAGCTGAAAAACTTCTGGGTCAAAGGAAAAGTGAGGGAGTGAAATACAACTCCATGTGCAAACACTGAATAACAGGTTGCAGAAGGTTGAAATAACAGATGCTTGTTAAAGGGATGAGAAGAGCTTCCTAATAGTTACCATTAATAAAAAAATACCTGTACCTCAGTAACGTTAGGCCTGTAGGCAACACTAAATCAGGGTTTGGTTTCTCATGATGTTAAGGATTATGCATCCACATAATGCAGTCTCTGCCCTGACAAGTGTACAATGTAATTGTTGTCCAAACACATCCCACTTCCCCACTACAGTTGACTCATAACTGCTTTTGAAAAACTCCCATAGGAACATTTCTTGCAGAGTAATAGATTTTTTTTTTTTTTTCCCCCGGGACTCCATTTTGAAAGCCAAGAAAAGATGGCACCAGTTCAGGTCCACGCGGGACCGCAGCGGGAGACGAAGCTGAGGTTATTTCCAGCAGGTTGGTTTGGAAGCTGCCAGCTGAGGGAAGCAGGCAAGCAGAGGGCAGTGTAACCACACCGTTACACAGTGCAGAGCAGCACATCTGCGAAGGAAGCTGGGAAGTACCAGCTAAAAGGAAGGTAACTTCAGCAGCAGGAGCTGGATAGGGCAGCACACGGCGATGGCTTCTGAGGGAAACCCCGGGTGCCATTCCTGCTCCCTCTGGGGCTGCCACATGCCCGGGTGCTGCAACCTCAGCCACTCTACAGAGAGGCCCTGCCGCCAACACTGCCAGGCTGGGTGCAACCAGCTGGGCCAGGCCTTGGCGGAGGTCACCCACAAACTGACAAGGCCCAAACCCAGCAGGGCACCTTTGAATGGTGTGCTCGGGCCCCGCTGCGGGCGAGGAGCAACCCCTACAGCCTCCCCACTCGGCCAGGCCCCAACCCCAACACCCTGAGGAGAACCACCCCCTATTCCCGGCCTCCATGAGGGACCCTACCCCACCCCCCCAGGTTGCCAGTGCGCATGCGCAGTCCAGCCTCCTGAGCGCCACACGCGCACCCACGTCCTTCTTGCGGCTGCATCCGGGGACGCGATGACGTAATCGCCCCCTCCAGGCGAGAGGCGCAGCTTCCCCGCCCCCAAGCGCCCCTCCGCACGCGCCCCGGCTAGCCAATGAGAGAGGGGAGCTGCGCCGCCGCACTGCCTCCTGGGGGCTGTAGTCCGGCGCGTCCTCCCCGCCCCACCCGGCACCACAGCAGTGCGTCCCTGCCGGCAACGGGCCCGCCCCCCGCCCCTTGTGGGCCGGGCCAGCGAGCCCAGCCGTCCTATGGCAGAGCGGGTCAAAGTTCGGCGGGCGGGCGGCTTAGCCAATGGGAGAAGGCAGGTGCCGGGAGGGGGCGGAGCCAGCTGTGTTTTGTTCAATTGCCGTTGAGGAGCCCGGTCCATAGGCGGAGGGAGGCGGCCCGGGCGGGCGCAGGTACCGGTGCCCGGCGCTGCGGTGAGGGGGGCCGCGGGAGGCCGCGGGGGCAGCGCCCGCCAGCGGAGGGCGAGCGCAGCCGTCAGGGGACAGCCGTTGAGGCGGCCAGAGGCAGCGCCAGGCGGAGGGGCGGGCGGCCGGGCCCGGACCCGGACCCCTTGGCAGAGCCCAGACGGCTGTGGGAACCGGACAACGCTCGGCGGGCGGGGGAGCGAGCGCCGCCGCGGGGTGCGGGGGGCCGGGGACCCTGCGGGGTGGGGGTGTCACCCCGGAGCTGCCCTTCACCGCGGCAGCAGCCTCCTGCTGCCCCAAAGCTGCGGGCTGCCCATCTCTTTAGTATATAGGTAGAGCGATAAATAGGTATGGATGCTATATTTATTGTTACTGGTATTCAGACTGGGGGCCGCGCTCCTTCATCCCAGCTGGAGGTAAAGGTTCGCTCCCCTTCGCCCTGCCGTTAGCTGGAGAATTCGCGTGGAAGTGAAACGGCAGCTGCCCTCAGCCTTGGCAGGCGAAAAAAAAACCAACCTAAACCCCAAAACCTAACTCGTAGCATGAATAATTGCCGCTCGGGATGGGAGTTGGGTTGGCTGCGCGGCGGTGCTTATGTCTCCCTGCTCCGGGCCAGGGTCTCGGCCCTGCGGGGTGGGGGGAAAGATCCCGGGCTCGGCCGGGCCCCGCGGTGCCGCCTTTGTGCCGCCGCCCGGCGGGCACATGTCTGCGGGCACATCCATCCCCCGGGGCTCTGAGGCGATTCTCCCCTCTATTGCTCAAGGGTAGAGTTACGTCAGAGGAGGTGCGTGTTCTTCCACAATTACTGCCTCCTACAGTGATTCCTGGGTGAACACGGTGATTATTCCCCCTTCCCCCCCACCCCCAGTAACAAAGTTGACTTCTCATTTATGGCTCGTAAGTGTAACGACCAGTGGGGTTAAAAAGTCCGAGGTTGACGGGTGAATAGGCTTTTTGTGTTATTCCAGCTTTTCTAAGAGCAGTAACACGGCTTTGTTCTGATTATTTGGCTTATTAATTGTCTTCTTGCCCGTGCAAAGGCTGTGTAGAAATGTGTTCTTGAAATCTGGGATGGTGTTGAGGGAGGTCGCCGTGGCTCATGTGAGACAGAGAGGATGGCCGTTGCAGATGATCCTCTGGCTTAGCGTCGGTTATCTGCAACTCTTCCGGTAGAGATCTGAAAGTTAAGGCGTTTTCTCTTTAGGTAAACGATATACCCATCATAACCGTTCAGCAAACAGCCGTTACAGAAATGGTGCTTTGTAGTAGCACTGTAACTTTCAGGTTGAGAGTGGTTTGGTGAGTCAGACCAGATAAGACGCTGCCTTTTAATGTGCTTGCCGAGTGCTAGGCCTCGGGATGAGTTGAGCCAGCTGGTCAAATCTATTTTCTGGTTCACTGTGCTTACATTAAAATTAGCTCCTGAGAACAGTTATTACAGCCTTTACTGTTACATTGCCTCCCATTCATATGCCTGACTGCTAGAAAATATTTTCATCAAAGCCATTTTTGGCAAGAACCAGTAAGTTTGTGTATCTTGTGGCGAGCTGAAATGTTTCTGGATGTGTTCTAATTGTGAATAGTCTGTTTGCTTCGAGTCGGGCTTATGAAATCCAGAGTATGATGTTTGCCGAATAGCAAAACTTTGCTAATGAAGCATGTGACTTGATCTGGTTTTATTGGAGATGCAGTGTACGTGATCGAACCCAGAGAGCTAGTATCTTTACAATTTTTGTGCTTCTGAAAATGCCTGGAAGAATTGTACTTAGAGGCAGGACATCAGTATGTGTAGGGAGCTAAAACATATATTCCAAGTAGTTCTACGTAAGCTGGTGGAACTTCTAATTAGAAAATGCATTTACTACTCATGTATTTTGAATTTCTGGGAAATACTGTTCATACTAATATGTCTGTTATTTTTAATCATCCCTATTTTTTTGTCAATAACAAGATTCTACTCTTCATCATATGGAAGTACATGCTGCCTATTAGACATAAACTTAAAATACTGATCTGAAGGATCATCCCCCTAATTATACTCCTTCAGCATGTTTCATGCTGTGGTAATCTGGCTGTCCTCTAGCGGCCTTTACCTGCCAGTGTGTAACCCATAGTTATTGTCTCTTTAACTTGAGAATTAAAGTTGATTAAATAATTGTAAAGGGATGTTTTGAATTTGGTGTAGTTAAATTTCCTTACTTCCTCTTTAAAAGCTGTTTTTCTGCAGGGTACTATGATTCAGAAGAATGAGGTGGCTGAAAGAAGAAATAGTATTTGTATATGCAACCATTGTGTTGAGCTTTGGAAGTTTAGTATATGGTGTAAAACTATATTTATGAAAATATGGTGGGCAGATAAACTGAAAGCTTAACATTACTGAAATGACTGCAGTTTTTTGCATGGATTGCTTTATTTTAAAATGGCATGAAGGATTTATTCTTTCCTATAGGAATTCCTTGAGAATCTGGTAGCCATTACTGTAGCTCCCTTTTTTTAGCTCCTTCTCCTTTTCCCTTGCCTGTTCTTTCTCCCCCTTCCTCTGTTGCCTCCCCCCAATCTACATTCCTTTGTGTTAGCCGTGATGATGGCAGTTCTAGTCACCTCCTGTGGTTTGATAGATTATTCCCTTTAGAAACATGGTGTACTTAAAACTTTCCAAACATGATTCTTTCCTTGCTCCTGCACTTTTTTTGATGCTGGTTTTGGGTTTTGCTCTAAGAATTTGTCCTTTCTGGTTGTGCTTTGAGTTTTCTTAAATAGTAATAAGAAGTCTCATTAAACCTTTAGTGGAAAATATTAGTATTTATATTGTGATTTTAATTTCTTTTAGTGTATTTTGAAGGTCATAATATAAAGAGGAATTTTTCCTTTTGGCAACAGTGAATTTCTTTCTCCCCTGCAAGCCCACAAGTTCCGTGCTTCTTTTAGTTTGCTTTAAACTGTCATTTTTATTTCGATAAACTTGTTGGACTATTTTTAGATTCTTGAAATCTGATATTCATGTAAGAATGATCTTGCTGATAAATGTTCATAGGACCTTGTCTTTAGTCTTACACATCTATGTATAAACTTAAACTTTGAAATACATTATGGTAGAACGTGTAAGAGATTCCTGTCCATTGCAGAAGTGGCCGTTAACTTTTATTCTAGATACTGTAAGTAACAGAAGCTTGCTGGAGGAGTGAAACTACACAGAAACCTGTGAAGGGCTTTATAAGCGCTCCTGAAGGAAGGGTTAATGAGCAGAAAGTAGCCCTGTTCATTAATGCTTGGGAAGAAATTCATGGGTAGGAAAACAGCTACCTGAACTCAGCATAGTGGCCGATACTTTCTTGGTAGGTAATTTGTTTTAATGTATTGACTGTGTATACCTGAGAGGTAGCCATTTATGTTTACAACGTGTTTTTTGGTATGTCATGAAGTTTGTGTGGTTAAGAAGATCTTAGCCGACAGTCAAGTATTGCAATCCAGTGATGAAAGAGAGTCTGTATGAAAAAAATCTGTGCTTTGTTGGTCTCTCTTAACGGTAAACACTCTGCTAGGGGGATTGAGATAGTCGTATTTTCAGCAAATGGTTTTCCTTAAGGATTTTCTTTCCCTCTCAAAAGGAGGCCTGTAAAAAAAAAAAAAGCATATTTTTAACTCCTTTCTAGGCTGTTTTACAAACTTTTCTGTGACCTATTGGATATTGCGGTGCTGTTGAGTATTAAAAAAAAAACAAACAACCTGAAGTCAAAGTAACTGTCAACTCTTTAATATTGCCATTTCTACATTTTGTGCTGTTTTGGCTTCTCTGTTTGGTCAGTTTGGGAAATAATGCCATCAACAAGCTGTCAAGAAATGCCTCAGCCAACTTCTAATGTTTTGTAGCGGGCACAAATAACTTCTGAAGGCCATGCTTCCGCTAATTTTTAGGTTGAGGTGAGGAAGTAGGCAGGATTGTTACTAAATACATTATCTGGGTTATGGCTCTCAGTTTACTGACAGCACTATTTTTTTTTAAAGCAAGCAGTTGAATATCATGCTTTAGAAAATATGAAATGTTTCAATTATGAAACTTACTGAGTTATAAAAACAAAACTAATATAATTGGCTTTCCACTGTTTGAACTTGATTATACTTTAGTGAAATGTAGGCCATCACTTATGTTTTGCTTGTCAGGTGTTAACAGTAAGATCGAGGGTTCTGATTACCTAATCTTAGCATTGTTGCTCTGAATTTGGTATGGCAGCATTGGTTTAAGTTCCTGTGAAAATTAAGCTCCAGTAAGGTACAGGGAAGAATACTGTCAATGCTGTAGCAAATTGCAGGCCTAGAGCTTTGTACGTGAAGTGCAAGTGATGGCAGTTGCTCTTCAGTGCGTGTAAGTCTGTCTGTCCAGATAGAGCTAAGAGTGTGAAATCAAACAACATTTTGCCTTGAGCTGTCATTAGAAGTGTCATTTGCAAAACTGACTCAGTGTACCAAGACCTACGTGTCATTGTGGGAAAGGCATTTGAGGTGGAAGAAAGCTGTTTCTGCATTTGCTGAGCTTTAAAATTGGAACCCAGCTGGTGCAGGAAATAGTTGACGAAATAAGTGTAGCTCCACTGTCTATACCTTTACTTTTGTGCTTTAGACTGAGATCTGTGATGCTTGAAGACAAGATCTGAATTCCTTTTTTCTGAAGAATACTTGTTTCTCCTTAACACCCCCCTCATCCAACCAGCCTTGGCAGCTGGCTGGTTGGTTGTTTGTTAATGCACTTAAGTTTTCTGGGTTTATGAAAGATCACGTTTATAATTTGGCAATTTCCACATTAAGGTGGGTTAAATTTAAAAATGGAGAAGAAGTTTTACTGACCTAATAAGACCTCATACAACAAGGCTGTGGCTTCTCTTTTACTGTCGCCTCCCCTTGAGCCATGAATGGGAATAATAGGAACTTCTGTCGGTGTTATATTAACTTTAGGTCTCTAATTTGCATCTCAAATAACATTGTGAACAGCATTAATGCCTTTGAGGGGTTTGGGAGGTTTTTTAATTTGTAGGGTAAATGTGTTTTTTAACCTAATTGGGCAGTTCAAATTATTATTGCAGCATGTTTAATTTTTGCTCTGTGCAGTTTGTGTTGATATCAGTGGCACTAAGTCATTCCTTCAGTGCTGTGCACATGTTGTGTTTCACCTTCTGAATTGTGGCTTTAGATTTTGTTGTAAAGTATTCCTCCATTTCATACAGTTACTACTGGATACTGTGTGATGTTTGTGTTCTTTATTCTACTCCAAAGTTTATAGGGGAAAAAAATCCTGTTTTAAAGGTACTGCTTCCATTAACTCCCCCTGCTTTCCCAATGAAAAATGCACTTTTTTGTCTTCCTTCAAGGTTTCTGTTATTTGACCTCTTTTGGTTTTAGAGAGATGAAAATTTATCATATTTAAGGAGGGATGCAAGTGACAAAAGCTGTATGTTATTTGGATCTGTCAAAACTGTTGCTTGATCAACTTCCGTGGTCCAAAAGTAGCATGCAGAATATGAAAAAAGCTAAAGTTTGGAGCCTCAGGTGTGATGTAGATTGTGAATCAACAGAGTTGTGGAAACATGCTCAAGGCTGGATGGGTCCAGATCTGCTGGGTTCTGCCTCTTGCAGCTCATCATTTCCTAGTCAATGTGTAGATGGCCACTGAGGTTGCAGGTGGCTTTTGTATTGTGGTATGAACCAGGTTTGTTTTTGTAACATGGGAGACTTCTGTTCTATGGACTGCTTGAGGGTGTGGGGTTTTTTTAAGTGATGGTCTCTATTTAGATACCTAGGATCTACTTGTATGGCTGTATAGTTTTTTTTCATGAGCTGACAGTTAGAATTACAATCCTAGTTTAGGAAAAAAAGCAACCTTTTTGCCCAATTATTCCAGTCTAATAGTAGTGGCAAATAATTATTCATTATGTCCTATTTGGAATGGAGTGTAGTGGTGTGTAAGCATGCCTCAAGATTACTGCTGTGCTCCAGAATGTAATTTGATGCAGTATTTAGTAAGTGAGGAGGAGAGAGGAGTAGTGAAAACAGCATTCAATAACTATTTACTTGAGTTGGCTAAAATATGGTATATATTTCTTCTAGTGGGAAAGGAGTGGGCACCTAGGGCCTCATCTTTTCATTTTTTGAGTGATGAAAGGGAGCAACGAAGTTGAAACGCGATGAATTTGAGAAGCATGAGTAGCTTGGAGGCTGAACTGAAGTGCTGTTGCCTGCTGTAAGGGGCTACCGGAGGTTAAGATAGAACAGCAGAGTTGCTAGTTAGAAGAAGATACTGCTGGCACTGGAACACATGTGAAGCTTAGCCTGTTCACTTCTCAGTACATATGGTAGTCCACTTGAGCTTGGCTACATGTGTGCTTGCTTACCTCATCATCTTCTTCCATTAGCACTCCATCCTGACCAGACCTGTCTGGTTCAATATTGGGATAGGAAGTTGCTGAACTCCTGGAGGGTAAGATGGGATGTTGCTGCTCTCTTACTTTCATGTTTCGCAAATCAGAAGGTTGGCATTTAAACAAAGCAGACAAGTACCTGGATAAATACTTGTAATACCAAAACTATTACAGAGGATGAAAAAGGATAGTATTTTGTCTTTGTTGTATGCTTCTTAGGTGTCCTATTTGTGCTTGAGCTCTTCCAAGTTAATTCTTCCCCAACTTAGTGACTCTAGATTTTGCAGTTTAAATGTGAACATGTAACTTATCTCAGGCACAGAATTCCCCTGCCTGGCTGTAGCTAATGCTGTCTGCTTCAACTCCCCATCTGTAAAATCCTCCATATCCTAGTTTTTATTTTGGAGTATTTGGTTTGCATGCAGCATTTTCCATCCTGGGGAAGTCCTAACCAGGCCTAAGGCTGTCCTTGTAGTAAAAGGTGCGTGCATGTGTTTGTGTGACCCTGCTTTGTGGCACCGCATCAGTGAAATCCATTACGTAACTGTTCTAGCTTGTTAGAAGGCTGAGCACGTACGTCTTTCTGAAGTAATCAGCTTCTGGCTTCTGTTGGTCGGAGGAGAAAGATACAACAGGATACTGCAGGATTGCTGAAATTTTCGTGCTGCCATGGGAGATGGTTAGACTTGATTTATTTCTGTGCAAAGAAAGTATGAGGCAGGTGTGACTTTTGTTTTGTTTTATAGTAAAATAACCTGAATGTGCAAATCCTGAAGTTTTAACTTGAAAACTCAGAAAAGTAACTTCTAGCTCATTGAAACTGAACATACATTGTAGGAGGATGAGCAAAGACATTAGTGGCTTGAAATTGAGGTAGTCGTTTAAAAAAAAATAGAGCTGAAAACATGTAGGCTGGTTGTGAGAGTCCCCTGCCCCATACCAGTATTGCACATCTAATGTGATTCATAAAAGAAGCTTGGGCGGCTCTGCTTTCTCCTCAGTGCAGTGCTTTGCTGTCCTCAGCATTAAAACTTTTTCTAAATATGGAACCAGACATCTTCCTTACTGTAGGTCAAGCTTATGGCCTAATTCCCAGGGCATGAGGGACAGCTATTCTTGCCCCTGTAGTAAGTAATCTTTTAAAAATATTTGAACTGTTCTTTGTCATGTTCCTGTTTCCTTGTGTCTTGCCCTCCACCCTGCAGCCTTGTGATACTTTTGGCCTAAATAAAACTACTTTATTCAGCTCTTCCCGAGAGGTCATGTTTTTTCAGCTCTAATCATTCTTGTTCTTCTCTCAAGTTAGCTCACATTGGTCTTCGAGTGTGGTGCTTAAAGCCCAACTTTGTACTTCGGCTAAGGCTTTCCTGTGCTGAGTGGAGTAAAAAGACTGTTTCGTGTGCCCTGGAGCTGATTCCTGTTTATGCATCCCCATGCATTTGACTTTCTTACAACAGCTTAACACTTGTTTCAAGGTCAACTTGTTGATCCAACCTAGCCCACAGCTTGCTTCTGAAGAGCTCGCCTTCCTGTTTGCTCAGTTAATCCTGCCTGAGCGTACATTTCAGAACTGTTCTGCAAGAAACACGGTACAATTCAGTTTTCTGATTTGTCAGAGTTATGTAGAATTTTAACATTGTCTTGCAGTTCTTCCTGCCTTTCTCCTACTTATAACAAGCCTACTCTGCCAGCAACAGATGATGGAAAACAAAGAAATTGGTGAACTGAGCTGGGTTTCTGTTTGGTGTGTTCTGCCATGCACCGCTGATAACTGCTCTCTGGATATGGTTATCCAGCAAGTATTGCATTCACTATACAGGCTTTGCTTACCTTCCAACAGCAGAAGTCTTTAAACCTAAGTGTATGACCTCAATAGGTTCTCTCCTGTCCCTAAACCCTGTTACTGTGATGTTAAAGTGAACCTGGTGTGTGCTACTCACCTCCTTACTGCCTTTTTGGTATTCGCAAAAGGTTCCCCCCCTCCCCTGGGATTCTTCTGGAATGCGGGGAATTGGAGACCAGTCACATGAGCTCTGGCCTTTTTCTGAAGGCAGGCCCAGCTTCAGAAACTGATGTCCAAAACTGTGGGGTTTTTTATTTTTTAAAAAGCATGGCCTGTTCCAGTCTGTGCTCAAATACAACATGTAACAGCCTAAATCTGGTACTTTGCAAACAATTGTTGTAGAGTGACTCTGAAGTCATCTGTTTTAAGCTCTCAATTCTTGAGATGAAATTTCTGTTGCACCACAACGTAGGCATTTAAGAATAAGCCCCACTACTGGGCTAACTTTTCTTTAGGGTACTCTTCTTGGATTTGTATTTGGAAGTATTCGCTGATATCCCTGTGGGTGCAACTTTCCCTTTGAAATCTTAGTTCTCATGATGTCTCCCCTGCTGAACTTGATTCTCATAACGAGTCTTGTGCTTTATAGAAAGAGGTTTCTCTGAGCCCTGTCTCTGTTGGGATTGTTTGACACAGTTCTGTAAATACTCTTCGTTGTTGCTTCTCCAGCATCTCTCCCTGTAAACTTTCAAACTACTTTGCATCTCCACCTGCCAGTAATTTCCTTAGTCTTGCCCTGTTTGTAGTCCCTGCGTACGTGGCAGTTTAGTCTCATCATCCAGATATATTTCAGTGCGGTTAAAGTTTTGATGCGGTTGCCTACAAGCTGGAGTAATCTGTCTTCTAACCATTCTTTCCACTGTGTGCTCTAAGGAGACTGACATCTTATCCTTTGAAATCATGCTGCAATCTTAAATTGAGCGGAGGTTTAGAAAGCCTGATAATCTTTAGAGAAAGATGTTGAATGTTTGTTAGCTGAGGTTACTTCAGTGATCACTTTTAACCCACAGTATGTTGCCAGAAAAGTGAGGCGGAATCTCCTGGTGTTGAAGTTAAAGGCAGTGTGGATGGTCAAATGTGTATTGAGGGTGTCTTAGGATGCTAATACTTGTCTGTATTTTGATACACAAGATGAAGTCTAGTTGCTTATTTTTAATGTTACGAAAAAGTAAAAGGGCTATTTAACTTATATTTGCATAACACTGTAAAATGGCTACATTTCTTCTTCAAACTATTAAGATATAAGTAGCTTCATGCTGTTACCACAAAACTTCAATTTTTGCTGTGGCATGGTGGGACTGAGAAGTATCCCCCATATTATCCTTGAAGAGGTGGTAGCTGGTGTGGATTAGGGGTGTGGGAAATAATGCTGTACTGCTTGTGTGCAGCGTTTGTGCACTCACTTGTACAGCAAGGCGTATCCCAGTTCCTGCCCGCAGGTTAGGTGTTCAGGGTGGGATTTATTTACTTGCTTAGCTTCCAACGCCTTCAGCTGAATTAAGTGTTCCAAGCTCCTTAATAGTCAACTAAAATGGGGATTCTGTTGTTAGGATGCTTTTTTCAGGCTTGTTTAGTTTGATGTGTTGTGCTGTCAGTGATGCTGCTAGGGGAGCTTGGCTGTGGAACCTGCAGCTGAGGGTGGTACTGAGGGAACTGTGTTCAGAAAGGCTCTTTCAAGGTGGGTTAACACTTGGTTGTGGGAAGTTTTTCTGTATTAAGTGTGATGCTCAAATTCTAGTAATCAGTTGCAAAATACAATGTATCCTTGAGACTAAACTTTATAGTCCTGTTAAATATACAGTCTTAAACTTTGGAACTGGTTCAAGGGAACCTTCCCTTCCCCTCACCCTCTTCTCAGTTGAGTACAAGATCTGAGAGGATCAAATAAAAGCAAACCTATTTCTAAATTTTGAACTAGTTATTGAACTAATTGTTAAACTGAAATGAGGTAAATGCCTCTTGCACCTGCAGAAACGGCTGCAGCTGTTAAAAGCTTGTTTATCACTTCAGTACTTCTCGGGTCCAGGTGCTCAGCCAGTGACTACCCCTTAATGCAGGGGTTTGTTTTAGATTTTCAGCAGTAAAGATGTTACTGCTTTATGCAAACTATAGCATGCTTAACCTTTGCATGAGTGAAGATGTCAGAAACCCAGATGTAATTTCACAGGCTTATTTTAAAGTGTTTGGATAAAGCACGCTCTTTATCAATATTGAATGATCATTTCAAAGACTGAGAGTTTTCAGGTGAAGCCCTGAAAGGACACACTTGCATATCTTTGACTTTATCAGATAAATCTTTACTGTTTTGTCCTTCAACTTCGTTACCAGAAGCTGATCTTGTCAGAATGCAGTCATCTGTAAACATAATTGCCCTAGTGGGAGGACACAGATTTCCCTTCTAAACACTTATGGTCCTGTCCTCTCTTGCACTGTTGTTGTCTGCTGATGTTATATGTTTGACTTACTAGTCAAGTGACTTACCTGCCGCCATTTAAAGCTGCTAAATTTCTGTCCTGATCAGTGAAGATTGAAACTAAAGGCTCTTCCCCTTCCTCAACTTTCACTTTTTGGCTCAAATGAAATTGAATTATTGTGCCTTATACTAACTGAAATGTGGTCCATAAGGCTTGTGGTACTGATCAGCACCTTGTGTCTACCTGCTTTCCATACAGGAGCATGGTTTTGCATTAAGGCTTCATAGCCTGTATTGTGTGAGTAAACTTCATGATTTGGAGCCCTAGTGACTTCCAGGAATCCACTCTAGCAAATGAATTGCTCCACAGAACCTGCTTGTAGAATTAGCGACTCATTAAACACCTGATAGTGTTGAGGTAGTACACAGTGAAAATACTGAGCTTTTCCCATCAAGCAGAAGGTTGTCTTTCAGTATTTAAAGAAAAATCACACTGATGTAGTTAAAATAGAGTTCACTTTTTTCTGACTTAACAGTCCTCTTACATGTTGTAGCTTTTTTGTCTCATGAGATCTCTTTTAGTTCATGTAATTGTTACAAATGCTTTTTCTAAATACCTACTGCAATTGCGTACCCTTTGGTTGGTGTCTTGACCTCTAGCACAGCATTTCCTGAATCCAGCTGCTCAGTGTGCTGTTGAAGGCTGAATGCATAGACAAAGCAAGTAGTTGTCTTGCTTTTGGAATGGCCTAGTGAACTAGGACGATTTAAGCAGCCTAGCTCAACTGAACTAATTTTTATTAAAGTACCTTAAGTCCGGCAAGAGGGATATCCCTGGTGACACTTGAAGAAATAGCCGAATTGAATGCTAAAAGCGCACACAATATTGATGTATGTACTGCTTTTGTCTTCGTATTTCATTCCATTATTTAATGGACTTTAATTTGTGGTCTGCTCATACTTGGAGCATTTGTGGACTGTTACTGAGGGTTCACATATAGTAGAGCAGTATATATGTGGTGCAGATCTTTTCAGAGACTTCACCATTTGAAAACTCATGGAATGTGCAAAACAAGTTGGAAACCAATAAGGAATTAAGTTGATATGAACTGTAGTTTAGCAAAGTAAGGAGCAGCAACAACAAATTCTTCGAACTAGCATTTGATTTTGGTATTTATAGTGTGATATTTGTGACCTCTTTATGTTAAAGAAAACTCTTGTTACTCGAAAGCTGTGTGGTGTTTAGGCTTTTTTCTGAATTCTAATGGATCACGTACCTAGATGCATGTTGTAAAACTTGAGGTCTTTCAGTGTGCCGCCTCTTGAGGTGGCTTCTCCTGCTGGATAAATTCAAGTTTCTTGAGTAACAAATTACAGATGGTCAGCCATGATTGAGAACAAATTTGGGCCATGAGAGGGAACTTGACTGTCTGTTACACACTGTATCTTGTATCTATTCAATGCATTTCCATGCTCTCTCAAGATAGATAATATCGCAGAAAGCTTTAACTGCTGTATATGAGCCTGCATAGAACTGTACTGTTCCGTAGTACTTCCTGTAATTTGCTTTCTGTTTGAGACTTTTGGGTTTTATATGAAAATACGTAAATTGTGTATTTGTCATAAACTGCTAAAATAAGGATATGCAAATCCATGTGCTCATTCAGTAGTTACACAATGATCTTCTGCAGTTACAATTTTGAGACAAAGACTGAAGCTTTTCTTACCCTATTAAATTGGGTGTAGTACTTTTTCATGAGAGGCAAATATTACTTGTAGTATGAAGAATTAGGGTAGTAAGGCTCGGAGAGAAGCGTATTTCATGTTATTGTAAGCATTGAGATGTATGGATATTTACAGAACACTGCTAAGCACTCAAGTTCTAAATTTAGCAGTATCTGCAGTTCACCAGCTGTACTATTTACCGAAAAATATTTGGACTACTGTAGGTTCCTTGTTTTTAATTTCCATAGTTGCATGCAGGCTAATGTTAGGGAGACTTCCCAATGTGCAGATTGTATAGCTCATTGGATCCTTGAAATGCCACGAAGTAGCATCTTAACACGTGTTTTTTACCTGGCCTGAGGCCTCCAGCAAGAACATTTCACACTCGGGATCATAAAAACAGACCTACTAGTTGGGCTTTTTATTTCAAACAAGCCAACCAGATGTCTGAAAGTCTTCAGAATGAACCTGAAGGCAAATAGGAGGAGGTTTATTAGCTGTGTGTGTTTTGGGAGCAGGATGTATGGAAGAGATTTGTATAATCCCTCAGCTCCAAGCCCATCGGATTTGATAATAGAACAGTGCTTCAGTACTGCTGCTATTTCTGTCGTGGGGGAGCAGGATGTGCGTGGAGTAATCATCATTGTCACAGCCATACAAGTTAAGGGTCAGTGTTACGTGTTTTTCGGGCCTGAGTATTTTTAAAGCATGTATATGTGCCTGTTTGACTCTTCTCATTTTTAAGGGCAAACACTAAGTGAAAGTAGGTAATGCTACTGCTTATCTTTATTC